>LR752308.1:0-28295 GCA_902729485.2 Mus minutoides | reverse complement strand
GCAGGTGTTCTGGAGTTTGGCGGGAACCCTGAAATCTCGTGACATCTCTCAGGTTGCGCAGGTGGGCTGGTCGTAGGTGGGCCTCTGGTAAGCTGGGCGGAGCCGGGTGACCTAGGAGATGTGCAGAACCTGCTGCAGGGGTACCGGGCTCTCTTAGCCTAGTTAACAACACAATGGATGCCATTGGGTGTGGCATGGCTCTGGCCATTTGCACCAACTGTGTTGGTGGGGAAGGACACCACAGGGCACAGAGCTAAACAAAGGATTCTTAACTATGAAATACTGAATGGCTGAGAAGCATGTGAAAAAATGTTCAAAATCCTTAATCATCGGGGAAATGAAAACAAACAAACAAACAAACAAACAAAAAACCCCTGAGATTACACCTCACACCAGTCAGAATGGCTAAGATAAAAAACTCATGTATTGCAAAAAAATATTCTCAGGAAGTAAAAAGAAATCCTATTAAGAGGGGGAAATATATCAATTGCTGACATATCAATCTTTGATGTATATCATGGGCCATATAATTATAGTTTCTTAATGAATTATTAGCCAAATGTTATATTCAAGCTTCGATTCTCCATTTACTATGTAATTTACATTACATTTAGTATCTCCAGATACTATGATGTTTTATAACATGTATCTAGCAGTGTTGATCATCCATTAAAATACTTTGGATTCTTTTCAAGCTTCTTAAAATTAAAATGAATGTTTTTCATTGTCTTTAAATTTTTGTTTGGAAAATGCAATTTCTCTAAGGCTTGCTGTAACTAAAATGCCAATAAACATTATGTTGTTCAATTTAAAGAGGTACCTCATGAATGTATACAGAAGTAGTCAATATAAGTCAGTAATACATAAACTAATATCATGTTTCACTAAAAGTTTTGAGGTTTATTATATTAGAGTACATGAAAACTATGAGGCCTATTTTTAAAGAGACTAGCCAAGAGAGTAAGTAATCCAGGGTAATAAAGAAAAATAGCATATTTTTTAATTTTTAATTTTTATAAATATATTTCAGAAGCTATATTCCAGAAAACCACTCTATCCAGGCTGTGGTGTGAGATTTATTTGTTTCAACAGTTTAAGTCAGTGTTAAAGGAAAGAGAGTAGACATGCTTTCCCACACAGCTTCCTAGCCAAAATAGCAATACATTATTTTCCTCAGAAAATTATACTCAATTCAGCAAACATGGCTTGTATAATGTGTGTTATTAAATATGTATTGATTCAAAATGTGAATCTCCTCAGAAAATAGCAGAGTAAGGAAACAAAGCAAAAGAGGATCTAAAACAAAGAAACACATCCTACCACTAGCACTAAATACTTAGAAGCAATTTTCATTTGCTAAAATTAACTGGAAGTTAGGTCATTATAAAATGGATATATCTGGAGATGATCATAAGAAACATAAGAATTGAAAAGAAGGACAAGAGGAACATTTTTTTTTATGGACCCTACTTTTTAATGTAGAGAGAATGTCATAATATGTCATGTGTGTGTATGTGTGTGTGTGTGTGTGTCTGTGTGTGTATTTGTGTGTTCATGCATGCATTTCTATGTATGTGCACGTGTGCATAGATTAAGAAACAGTGGCTGTATAGAGGAAGAAAGGAAAAGGGGAAATATCAGCAGGATTACGAGTAACATTCTTAGTTCCATACACACTCAAGTACTCAAGTACTATGTGGTTTATATAAACCATCTACTTCAATTATTCAGGGTCACTGTATTTTTTTAAAATTAACTTTGTTCCCTACAATTATCTGCTTATAAATCTGCTATGTAAATACATCTGAGGACATTACTTACATAATTAATCTAGTAAAAAAATCACAAAAAAATCATCCTCACAACCTTGTGCCTCTGAACAATTGGAAGAAAAGCATAGTAATTATCTAAGTTACATCTTTGTTGTCACACAATCTCAGAACAATTTATGCATTTAACCCTCCTTTTCACAGGCAAATGTAGCTGCTTCTAAATACAGAATTATAATATTTAATTGACAATAAATGTCAAGATATTGATGAATTAATTTTTCCAAGGTAAAAAGTTGCAACAATAAGTATATATTGTTGTATAACATTCATTCACTGAAACATTGTGTGTGTGTGTGTGTGTGTGTGTGTGTGTGTGTGTGTGTGTGAATGGAAAGGAGAAAAGAGAAAAGGGCCCATAATGACAAGCATTTATAGTTAAGTGGCAGATTCAATTCAAATGATAAAGTCAATTCAATAAATTGTCTTTGTGAATGGAAATGAAAAAAAAAAAGAAAAGACATGTTCCCTAAAAGCTACTACTGATGCAGAAACATTATTTTGGAATTCTTTCGGATTCATTTTGCTGAAGAAAATGCTCCTTATGTATACTGAATAATGCAATGTTAGTATAAATAGGAGAGAAAAATGATCATCTGTATTTACAATTCATGAAATAATAGAGACAATATCACATAAATGACTTCTCAGATGTTTGTGACAACCCAGTATTATATAGGCAGTTTGAAGGAAGTTTTGGATCAGTGATAATTGGGTCCTGAGAATAGCAAGAATAGCATGTATCAGAGGTCACTGTAACAGCGAACTCCCAGGAAGAAAATTAAATACAGCCAAGAATCTGCCCACACAATTTACCATCTGCCAATCTAAAGAAGAAACTTTCTCCCTCAGATTCCTGTAAAGTCATCTGGCTGTAGCATACTTTTCTATAGTGCATCAGGCTTAGTCTTGAAAATACAGAACCTGGCACCTCTTTAATCCTCATAACAGACCTGGGAAAACAACCTCAAAAAATACAAAGATTGTTTGTTTGCTTGCTTGCTTGCTTGCTTGCTTGCTTGCTTGCTTGCTTGCTTGCTTGCTTTGTGTGTGTGTATGTGTGTGTGTGTGTGTGTGTGTGTGTGTGATGCTGTTATTAAATGTACAAATCTCTTTCTGTATCTGTATAGCAATGACTGACAAATTTTGCTTTCGAATATGTCTCCTCATTTTCTTGTTATATTTGAATATTTTTCCTTATCATTTTTAGCAATGTTTTTTTTTATTACGTTGGATTTTTTTCTCCTTTTGTTTTGACCATGAAAACCCTACTTTCATTTACATGTCACTCTCTTAGCCATTAAAATTCAGTACTTAAGGAAACATAAGGCAGGGAATTTACTATTTGTTAGCTAATGGCAAACACAGAGGCATTGAGCTGGAACTGGAAGCCATTTAAGGATGGATATAGCAGAGTGAGGGATTCTCCCCAAAAGGTGCCCCAGCTCTTCAGGAGCACAGAAAGCTACTCTGTCACTCCCTAAAGGCTAGACTGATTAGAAGTCACACATCAGCAGCTGTGATCTTTAGAAAAAAATGTCTGGCTTGAATAAAATCTGACATTAGATTTCTGCAAGGTCTTTTCAAAGTTTGCAGTCAGTGTTAAGTTATTCTGGAGCCAAATCACATTCACTTTGATTTCTTTGTGAGCAGAACAGACTGGATTACAGTAGAGGATGACCAAATCTCTTGGGAATAAGTGACTGTAAGGTACATCAGAAAAACAGAAACCTACAGTTCATTCATTGTCCCCCTGTCCCTGTTCCTGATGCTCTTCCTCCTCCTTTCTCTCTCTCTCTCTCTCTCTCTCTCTCTCTCTCTCTCTCTCTCTCTCTCTCTCTCTCTCTCTCTGCTTCCTCCCTTCTTCCACCTTCCTTGTGTCTCTCCCCTTTTCTGAGTTTTGGTTTGATAATCTTAATAATTAGGAAAGTTGCTATAGTTATGTGCCCCAAAAAGAAGAAACTATAGAAACCCTCACTTTGAAGTGCAAATCATTGCAGGGCATGAAGGAGACAGAGACAGAGACAGACAGACAGACAGACAGACAGACAGACAGACAGACACAGAGAGACTGGGAGAGATTCAACTTTTATTATTAATATATGACTTGGGGAAAATAAACCAATCAAACTAGCCATCATGTAGGATCCTAGACTAAGTTTTCTTTGTCAGTCTGTCAGGTGACTCAGAGCCTTGAGAAGTTTGAGTGATGTTCTCCATAGGAGAGCAAGAGGTTTCCTTCCCTTTTATGATTTTCTTTTCTTTTCTTTTCTTTTCTTTTCTTTTCTTTTCTTTTCTTTTCTTTTCTTTTCTTTTTCTATCAGTTCTCAAGGAAAATCTCTCCTGTGCTGAAATGTAGAATGTCATCTGAAATCTATTTGGAGGTTTTACTAAGTTATGCTTTTGTCATTATGCCAAAGTGAGCTGAGGATACATTCTACAATGGTCCTCTAGAATGTTTTTGAACATATTGGAAAGAAAATTACCTCAAGTGAGTAGAATTTTTTTTCCTGAGTAAATTTTTAAATTAAACAAAAGCTTACAAAGGTTATTTGGTGCAAAATTTGAGAAAGACATTGACAATGATAATATTTGCAATTTTATATTTTCAATGTTATATTTTCAATTGAAGTTATTTTAAGGCTAGCCACTTAAAAATACTCTCTGTACTTCCCTTTTTACTTTTTTTTATATCTGCTTCTAAATGTAAAATCCTAACTAATAAACAATAACCCAAAGATCAGTTGAAAATGAAGTAACAAATTTCTACAGAAAGCGTTGGGGGAAATGATCAAAGAGTTAAAAATTCTATCAGATAATTAAAATAAAATAGAAAAAGCATTAAGTATTAATCTATTAAATATTATATTTGATTATATTAGCCTTCTTTACTGTAATGAACTACTCAAAGTTAATTGCTGTATGACAATTAATAAAGACTATAATAAAGACTTTTATTAAGCCCACAAGCTCAGAACTGAAAGTCCAAGATGAGGCAAACTCATCCCTGCAACCTCTCCAGAGGACGTGTGCTCAGTTCACACCACCCACATGGTAGCAGACTACTATCTAACTTCAATCTCAGCTGATCTGAAGTTCTCTTCTAGCCTCTGGGAATACCTGTTATGCACATGGTATACACCCAAACATACAGGAAAAAAAAAAAAATCTATAAAAGTAAATTAACAAATATTTTTAAAATGCAATAGATAAATACAGAAAGATTATAATGTTATTAATAATTAATTTATTAGATGTTTAAAAGATGAGCAATGGAGTAATACTATTTTAAAATAAAATAGTTAAAAATAAGTTATATATTATATATAGTATAGTTATATATTATATAAAAACATATATAATATATAATATAATATAATTATAAGTAAATATATGATTCTGTATTATATATAATTATATTATGTATACATATATAATAGGTAAAAATAAATTATGCTATGTTAACTCACAGAATTAGTAAGGTGTACAGTTGAGAGCTGCACACATTTGTCTGTCCTCAGAATAAACTCTTTTCTAGCTACAAATAATTTAATAATCTCACATAATTAAAGACCTAGATAATATAGTATTTACTTAGTATATAATTATAAATAAATACCTGAAAGTTCTTAAAATACCACTTTAAAAATGTGTAAAGCAGAAATGAAGTATCCACGCGCTGGTCTTCCTTCTTGATTTTCTTGTGTTTTGCAAATTGTATCTTGGGTATTCTAAGTTTCTGGGCTAATATCCATTTATCAGTGAGCGCATATCCAATGACTTCTTTTGTGACTGGGTTACCTCACTAAGGATTATGTCCTCCAGATACATCCATTTGCCCAAGAATTTCATAAATTCATTTTTTAAATAGCAGAATAGTACTCAATTGTTTAAATGTACCACATTTTCTGTATCCTTTCCTCTGTTGAGGGACATCTGGGTTCTTTCCAGCTTCTGGCTATTATAAATAAGGCTGCTAAGACCAGCACGTGGATACTTCATTCCTCCTTTGAATAGGAGACAAAATACCCATGAAAGGAGTTACAGAGACAAAGTATAGAGCTAAGATGAAAGGATGGACCATATAGAGACTAACCCACCGGGGATCCATCCCATAATCAGTCACTAAACTCAGACACTATTGCATAGGACAGCAAGTGTTTACTGAAGGAACCCTGATATAGCTGTCTCGTACAGAAGTGGATGCTCACAGTCATCCATAAGAGGGAGCACGGGGCCCACATTGGAGAAGCTAGAGATAGAATCCCAGGAGCTGAAGGGGTCTGCAACCCTAGAAGAGGAACAACAATATGAACTAACCAGAACCCCCAGAACTCGTGTCTCTAGCTCCATATGTAGCATACGATGGCCTAATCGGCCATCATTGGGAGGAGAGGCCCCTTGGTACTGCAGTCTTTATATGCCCCAATACAGGGGAATGCCAGGGCCAAGAAGTGGGAGTGGGTGGGCAGGGGAACAGGGCGGTGGGAGAGGGGAGGGAACTTTCGGGATAGCATTTGAAATGTAAATTAAGAAACTATCTAATAAAAAATTGAAAAAAAATGTGTAAAGCACAGGCTCTCAGAAACAAAGAATATATGGAGAATATCCACATTCACTGTTTGGACGTGTAAAGTAAGGTTATTTAAAAGTATGTAGATAAGCCAGGTGTGGTGGTGCATGCCTTTAATCCCAGCACTCAGGAGGGAGAGGCAAGTGGATTTATGAGTTCAAGGCCAGCCTGGTCTACAGAGTGAGTTCCAGGACAGCCAGGGCTATACAGAGAAACCCTGTCTCGAAAACGAACAACAAACAAACAAACAAACAAAAAAATGCACTAAGATGTTGATAAATCAGTTCTATTTGTGAACACATTTTACAAGAACTATTCTTGAATTTTAAGAGAAACAGAAACTTGATATTCATGTCCATCTTTCTCAGCAAAAATCTTATACTGAAGAGGCACCTAAATAAAAGACTAGAGCAAAAAAGATATTCAGGTTGATATGTCCAGTATAAAGATTATCAAGTACATGAAAAATATTTAAGTGTGTGTATTGTTCACAAAACAGAAAATGAATACATAATAAGCAAGCAATGGACTTTTTTTTTAAAAAATTAACCTAATTTTGCAATAAACACTGAACTGCCTTGTGCCTTCTTCCAAAGATGTCAATCATCCAGAAGCTTTGCCCTTATCTCCTAAACCTCCCAGCATACAAGGTTTAAATCCTTCACAGGCTCAAATTCTTTAAAATGGTTTTCCACAGGCATTGGCAAGAGGAAGAGAAGCAGAGAGAAGGGCAGAAGGATAGTGAGCAGATGAAGCTACAGAGCCCAGGCTAAAGGCTGTAAGCCATAGGACCTAGAGAATTTAGGGAGGCGAGCAAGGACCACAGCTTGGCTAGGCACAGCTTTATACAGAACAAGATGCTGGGTGTTCTAATTGTGTCACTGTAATATGAAATTCATATATATATATATATATATATATATTCTTTCATAATTTGGATTTTGGTGTCAATAATTCCAAAGTGACTGCCTAGCCAGGTGTGGTGGCACATGCCTTTAATACCAGCACTCGGGAGGCAGAGGAATGTGGATTTCTGAGTTTGAGGCCAGCCTGGTCTACAGAGTGAGTTCCAGGACAGCCAAGGCTACACAGAGAAACCGTCTCAAAAAACCAAAAAAAAAAAAAAAAAAAAAAAAAAAAAAAAAAATCTGCCCAAAATGACTGCCTATTCATGTTTGATGAACATGAAATTGCTGCTTTGAAATGAGAGGTGGGGGGATGGAGAGAGAGACAGAGAGACAGAGAGAGAGAGAGAGAGAGAGAGAGAGAGAGAGAGAAAGAGAAAGAGAGAGAGAGAATATGAGAGCCAGCGAGCAATAGATAGCCAACTTGGAAATAGATTTAATTCAGACACACCTTGGCATTCCTACCACTAATCCTGATCTAAAGATTCATTGTTTTTATTTCCTTGGAAATAATTTGAATATTGTAATTGACCTAAAAACTTTCCTTGCTTTGTCAATAATTCACTCGAAAATATCTTCATAAAGGAGCAAAATATAGACATGAGGATAGATTGATAATTAGCTCCAGATTTATTTGTTCAAGCTGCTTTATTGATGATAGATATAAAAAGCCATCACTTTATTTCAAGTCTTGTCTAATGTCTCCAAAACAAGTTTGTAATTAGTACAATAGGTGTGTGGGATTTTACCTGAATAAAGTTAGAGATAAATGTAGTCAGATATTTTCACTAGTTCCTATGGAGATTTTCTGGTAATCTATTTAACCAATTTTGATGATCCAATTGACACTGAAAGAATTTTTTTCAATGCATTTTCTCCCTCATTAACAGACATGTGAGACATGTAAGAAAATACATACAGGTATTCTAAGCATGTGATGAAGACAACCAAAGCTTTCATGATTTTTTTCTAATATTAAATTTTTTGGTATAATACTGCTTTGTTACACAATTCCAGCAAAGGTGGCATTTGATTTTAAGATTTTGAAAATTAATTTTTTATGTAGCAATTCTTTATATTTCCCCAAAATTACTTTTTCTAAATGATCTTTGTGATATCTTTTTAATAATCTCTCAATTACACTTTTCATGGGTATTCCCACTACTATAAAGTATACATTTCTACTGCAGTTTCTTAATTAGCAAAACAAGTCATTTCTAACTGAAATATTTCACAGATACAATTGCCATAATTTGTCTTTAAAATAATAATGTTATATTTCTAATATTAAAATATGCATTAAAATCTTTGCCCTTTTAGAAAACATAATGATACCTTAACTTTAATCATAAACAAAAAATTAGATGTCACTTTCATCTCAAACACTAACAGAAAGTATATAAGATAGTTCAAAGGGCACTGACCATACCATATTTTTCATTACATGTTTGAGAATATAAGATATTACTTGTTAGTGTAAAAGAACAAGTTTTAGTAATTAAAAAATGCAATGGTACATATATGATACTTAAAAATTTGGATTAACTATGATTGAAAATTTTAGGTAATGGTTTGATATTGACTAGCCACTAGAAATAGTTTTAGGCCAAACACAATTTTGTAAACATATAATTTAGATTACAACATATATTACAAATACATATACTTATTCATTTATGTAATAGCGATAGTGTGTGCTATGAGAAACTAACAAAATATTAAACAAGTTATTTTATGATTGTGGAACAGCACTAGTTTCCATTGTGCAAATACAAATTTGTTCAATGTAAGGTTTTTGTTGTTTTTATTAACTAATTTTGGTTACAAAATATTTGGTTTCATTATTACTTTTTCATGATGTATTTCAGTGTAATTTGATCATAATTATAAGAGAAACTAATAATTAATTATCTTAGAACCACTGTGAGAGGTATAAATAATGCTCACACTTTATATTATATACATGACTCACATTCTGTAGGTGATACTATTTTTTAAAAAAAATTATTAGATAATTTCTTTATTTACATTTCAAATGTTATTCCCTTTCCTGGTTCCCCCTCCTAAACCCCTCATATCCCTTTCCTTCCTCTCCTGCTCATCAACCCACCCACTCCTGCTTCCTGGCCCTGGCATCCCCCTATACTGGGGCATTGAGCCTTCACAGGACCAACGGCTTCTCCTCCCACTGATAACCAACTAGGCCATCCTCTCCTACATATGCAGATGGAGCCATGAGTCCAACCATATGTAATATTTTTTATAAGAGCTACGAGTTTAATCATCTTCCATATTTTATTTTCAACTTGAACTCCATTTGATGAATTCCAATGTTTTATTCCATGTAATTAGTGCCAGAAAGTATGATACACAGCTAATATTATAAAGCATGGCGTGTGTGTTCGTGTGGCTGGTTGCACAGCACGTTCTTTATTACAGAAATTTCATTTATGAACATAAGCATACATTACCCTATCTTCATATCATACAGTATGATATATCAAAGTAACATGAGACAAACCAGTCAGGCCATTCTCAAAGTGGGCAAGAGGCCATTAACCTGGGCAGAAACAGTGACTGTGGCATGAACCTGATGAACACCATCAAACACAACCATGACAAGCTCCTTGCAGTACCATTGAAAGCATCATTTGAAATCAGTACTAGTTATCAATTTTTGGACAGATTTTAAGGAATCCCCAAATTTAAAAACCCT
The DNA here is from genome assembly GCA_902729485.2 of Mus minutoides. Taxonomy (NCBI): domain Eukaryota; kingdom Metazoa; phylum Chordata; class Mammalia; order Rodentia; family Muridae; genus Mus; species Mus minutoides. The sequence continues at coordinate 18,272 of LR752308.1, read as the reverse complement.
TAGACTTAGAACAATACTGCAAAAATTTCATTCACAAACAAAAGTGAAAAAAAGAGGCACTGTCACAAATATACATAAACATACCCACACCAATTTATATATTCATCCATTCTTCCTGTCAAGGTCTTTGTCCTCTCAGAAACCAGTTAATGAAAGATACATATGCCATCAGACATTACAAGTCTAGAGTAAACATCCCAGGTGTATAATCTCTAAAATAATCCAAATAATTAGAGAAAATTTTAAATAGTTTAAAAATAAATGACACTTAAATGACATAAACTCCCAGTATTAATAGATGGATGAGCATGTAAAAATGCTACTTTTTTGATCAAGAAAATTAACTGTTTTTCCCCACAGCATTTGTAGTCTTTTGAAATGTTCTAAATTAGCAGAAATTTTTGATCAAAAGTGAAACTAAAGATGGAGACTGAAATATAAAAATGAATCTTCCCTCTGAGCCCAGTGGAGGCGGCTAGGGCCATTTGTGTGCTCTCCATAACCCAGGACATTAGGATCACCTCAGGATTACAGGTGAGTGGAGTGCAGTGTAGGCTTTGGGAACTGTGGAGGTTCTGGTGCCAGCAGCAGCAGGAACAGAGGAACTCTGCCCAAACAGAGGTTGGGATCTCTTCCAGCCAGGGCCACCCCTGCCATGCTCATTCTGAGCCCAGCGGAGGTGGCTGGGGCCATTTGTTTGCTCTCTACAACCCAGGACCTTGGGATCACCTCGGGATTACAGAAGAGAGGCAGCCTTCTGGGAGAGTTCTGACCCTAGAACTCAGGAAGTGGATCAGAGCTCCAGTCTGCAAGACACCAGACTTGCAAGAGAAGAGCTTGCCTGCAGAGAGCGCTCTGATCACTGGATCTCTGTGGAGAGTTGGTCTACCAGAAGTGCTGTCAGAGGCTAACAGAATCAAGCTCAAACCAGTGACAGCTTGGACATTAACATCAGAAATCTCCAGATGGCTTGAGGCAAATGTAAGAATCTCACCAAGAGAAACCAAGAACAATGGGCATCATCAGAACCCAGTATGCTCACTGCAAGGAGTCCTGGATATCCCATCATGCCTGAAAAGCAAGACGCAGAATTTAAATCATACCTCATCATGATGGTAGAAGATTATAAGAAGGACATTAATAACACACTTAAAGAAATACAGAAGAATAATGCTAAACAGGCAGAAGCCCTTAAAGAATAAAAACAAAAATTCTTCAAGGAACTACAGGAGAACACTGCTAAATAGGTAGAAGCCATTAAAGAGGAAATACAAAAATCCCTCAAGGAATCACAAGAGAACACTGCAGAACAAGTAGAAGCCCTTAAAGAGCTACAGGCAAACACTGCTAAACAGGTAGAAGAAAAGCAAAAATCCCTTAAGATCTACAGGAAAACACAACCAAACAGGTAATGGAATTGAAGAAAACCATTCAAGATCTAAAAATGGAAGTAGAAACACTGAAGAAAACCCAAAGAGAAACAACTCTGGATAGAAACTCTAGGAAAGAAATCAGGAACCATAGATGTGAGCATCAGCAACAGAATACAAGAGGTAGAAGAAAGTATCTCAGGTGCAGAAGATTCCATAGAGATCATAATAGAGATCATAGACACAACAATCAAAGAGAACACAAAATGCGAAAACATCCTAACTCAAAACATCCAAGAAATCCAGGACACAATGAGAAGACCAAACCTACAGATAATAGGAGTAGATGAGAATGAAGATTCTCAACTTAAAAGGCCAGCAAATATCTTCAACAAAATCATAGAAGAAAACTTCCCATACATAAAAAAAGATATGCCCATGAACATACAAGAAGCCTACAGAATTCCAAACAGACTGGACCAGAAAAGAAATTCCTCCCAACACATAATAATCAGAACAACAAATGCACTAAATAAAGAAAGAATATTGAAAGCAGTAAGGGAAAAAGGTCAAGTAACATATAAAGGCAGGCCTATTAGAATCACTCCAGATTTCTCACCAGAGACTATGAAAGCCAGAAGATCCTGGACAGATGTTATACAGACACTAAGAGAACACAAATGCCAGCCCAGGCTACTATACCCAGCAAAGCTGTCAATTACCATAGATGGAGAAACCAAAGTTTTCCATGACAAAACTAAATTCACACAATATTTTTCCATGAATCCAAGCCTTCAAAGGATAAGGAAAAACACCAACTCAAAGATGGAAACTACACCCTAGAAAAAAATAAGAAAGTAATCTTTTAACAAAACTTAGTCGTTCACCTGTGTCCACTTCAATGAAGTTTTCCTTCAGGTGTTTACCCCAGCAAAACACCATCATTGGACATAAATGACTTTCCAAAGAATGCTTATGTTTCCACTTTAAGAAGTTTCTCCTAATTCAGATTTAGTTATTTGTTTCCTTGATTCTTTCCCTTTTGAGTTATTTGTACAATGTGGATATTAATCCTCTATCCAATGTATATCTGTCAAAGATTCATTTTCATTTAGTGGACTTCTTCACATGATTGTGCCCTTACCTGTGGAAAAGTGTTTTAGTTTATAAGGCTTATTTTTTAACCTTGTTCCCTTCATAAATATGGTTCTGTTAGAAAATCCTTTCCTATATCTCTATATCTTGCTGGGTATAGTGTGTGTGTGTGGGGGGTGTGGGTGTTTAAAAAAAATATTATCATTAATTATTTTAAATTAGCATCATTAGCATCAGCTAAAGCTTCTTTCTCAGTGATAACTCCAGCTAGATCAAGTTGACACAAAACTAGCCAGTAAAATTGACCCCTTGTCAACCTGACACACAAAAACATCACTAGTAAGCCTCAATCCTTAGTTCTTTTTTTTTTTTTTTCAACTTTTATTAGATATTTTCTTCATTTACATTTCAAGTGTTATCCAGAAAGTTCCCTATATCCTCCCCCCTCCCGGCCCTGCTACCCTACCCACCCGCTCCCACCCCCTGGCCCCGGCGTTCCCCTGTATTGGGGCATAAAAAGTCTGCATAACCAAGGGGCCTCTCTTCCCACTGNTATATTTACACAATGGAGTACTACTCAGCTATTAAAAACAATAAATATATGAAATTCCTAGGCAAATGGATGGATCTGGAGGCCATCATCCTGAGTGAAATAACCCATTCACAAAAGAACTCACATAACATGTACTCACTGATATGTGGATATTAGCCCAGAAACCTAGACTACCCAAGATACAATTTACTAAACACACAATCCTTAGTTCTTATTCATCCCCAAGATCTAAATAACTTTAAAAGTCCCACAGTCTTTACATATTAAAAGTTCAATCCCTTTAAAATATCCAGTATCTTTTAAAATACAAAGTACTTAAAATTCAGTATCTCTTAACTGTGGGATTCACTAAAAAACTTCCTTCAAGAGGGAAAAGAAGCACGGCACAGTCACAATCAAAAGCAAATATCAATCTCCAACCATCCAATGTCTGGGATCCAACTCAAGATCTTCTGGGCTCCTCCAAGGGCTTGGGTTACTTCTCCAGCCATGCCCTTTATAGCACACATTTTGTCTTCCAGGCTCCAGCCGCCTGTACTCCACTGCTGCTGCTGTTCTTGGTAGTCATCTCATGGTACTGGCATCTCCAAAATGCTGCTATCTTCTACTGTAACTTGGCTTTAACAATAGCCTCTCATAGGCTCTATTCATGGTGCTAAGCCTCAAATCCTTTTCATGAACCCTTCAGTCCTGGGCCATCAATTCCAACTGAGGCTGCACCTTCAGCCTCTCACAGCTGAGCCTCAGCTGCTCTTCATGAGCCCTTCATGCCTTCAAAACCTGTACCATATAGGTGACTCTTACACATTACCAAGTCCCACTGTAGCACAATGTACAACCTTGGTTTTCTCTGAAACACAGCCTCTGCTCTCTCAAAAAACACTTCCCAGAAGATGTCACCTCAATGATGCTGGTCTCTTCTTAATCACCGATAATTTCTTAGCTCCAGCTAGCCAGCATCAATAGTCCCAGTAATGTAAAGTTTTTGCTTTAGTAGTTCTGGTATCTTGTTAAGCACAGCTGATTCTTCAGCCCTAGCTAACCAGAACCACAGAATCTTCACAATCCAAAATAGCAATGTCCCTGAAAATAGTCTCTAATTTTCCCTCTGAAATTTCACAAGCCAGGCCTCCATTTTCTGTACTGCTCTCAACATTATCTTCCAAGCTCCTACACAATGTCTGACAGAGCTCCTAACATTGAATGGATCTTCTGGCCCAAAGTTTCAAAGTCCTNAGCTAACCAGAACCACAGAATCTTCACAATCCAAAATAGCAATGTCCCTGAAAATAGTCTCTAATTTTCCCTCTGAAATTTCACAAGCCAGGCCTCCATTTTCTGTACTGCTCTCAACATTATCTTCCAAGCTCCTACACAATGTCTGACAGAGCTCCTAACATTGAATGGATCTTCTGGCCCAAAGTTTCAAAGTCCTTCCACTGTCCTCCCCAAAACATGGTCAGGTTGTCACAGGAATATCCCACTCTGCTGGTATCAATTTGTCTTAATCAGGGTTTCTATTCCTGCACAACCATCATGACCAAGATGCAAGTTGGGGAGGAAAGGGTTCATTCAGCTTCCATTTCCACATTGCTGTTCATCACCAAGGAAGTCAGGACTGGAACTCAGGCAGGTCAGGAAGTAGGGGCTGATGCAGAGGCCATGGAGGGATGTTCTTTACTGGCTTGCTTCCCATGGCTTGCTCAACCTGCTCTCTTATAGAACCAAGACTACCAGCCCAGACATGGCACCACCCACAAGGGGACCTCCTCCCTTGATCACTAATTGAGAAAATGCCCCACAGTTGGATCTCATGGAGGCACTTCCCCAGCTAAAGCTCCTTACTCAGTGATAACTCCAGCTGTGTCAAGTTGACACAAAACTAACCAGTACACCTAGCCAATTAATGATTGAATGTTGTTAACATAAATTCTTATTCTACTTATTTCTAAATGCTCTCCTTTATATAGCAAGTGTTGCAGTTTATTTGAAAACTATTCATATTTTCTTTTAAAATACTCAGTCCACTTATCATTTACTATTTTGAGCCACTTTGCTATTCAAATGTTTAAAACCTTTCTTGAGAGTTCATGTTAATAGTACCTTGAAGGTTGAGTAAGATAATAATCTCAGAGTTATGATGTTGCAGTACAAAGGAAAGGCAAGCCAAAATATCTTCCCTTTCCACTGTCTATCAGGATTGTAAACTTCAGCCTACCTTGAGAGAATGCTGGGTGTGCTGGGGAGAATCTGTCAGGATACTAGACAGCAGCTCTATAAACTCTGGACCATTGGCAGCTTAACTAGCTTAACTCTGAAAACTCCCAGGTCTGAAAGCAGCAGCATCTCTGTTTGAGAGAGAGAGAGAGAGAAAGAGAGAGAGAGAGAGAGAGAGAGAGAGAGAGAGAGAGAAGAGAGAGATCAAGTCATGCAATGTGAGCAAGCAGCTGACTACATAAAACTCTTTTTATTTGTACTTCAAATAATATATTGTCAGGCAATATAAGAACTATAAACTTTTGATTTAGCAGTGATGGAACTATCCAGCAATAGAGGGATGAAAATGAAATGGTTTTATTGTAGGGAAGAAAATTCACCACAAGTACACTATTTTTTTTTTTTTTAAAGACAACTTTAAGTGATAAGTTTTTAAGTGTTCTGCAATGAAAGCACAGAACTGTACGTATATATAATTTTTCTGGATTTCAGACAACAAAAAAAATGTTTATTTTTCCTAGAATTCAATTCTGCTTTTTGTCGTGAGTAAATTAGGAAATGAATTTATAATTGATGTAGAATTTATAGTGTTCTCTCCAAGAGAAAAAAATATTTGAACACACGCCTCTGTGTCTATTTTATTGAAAGAAGCATTTCTCTGTTCAAAGACTGAAGAAAGGCTTAATTGTCCATGACTTATGATCCCTGCGAAATGCACTGAAAGTCTGCTGGTAAGCCACATTTCTGATATTACAAATGGAAGGGATAGCCTATTCCTTATTTTTCTACTATTATAACCAGATATGAGCAGTAGAAAGCTAAATGAAATAGATTTCTAAAAGTATACATAACAGTCAAGAAAAATGAAAACATCCATTTCTGGAAAATAGTGTGTGAGATGGGAGGAAAGAGGATGCTGGGTTTAATGATATATTTCCATTTAGGTTGTTTGAAAATCATTGGCTTCTGGCCAATATTCTTACCATTACACATTTTCATTGTCTATAACTTGGCACCTTTTAAATTTTTAGCTTGTTAAAAAAGAAAACCCCTTTTGTAAACTTGTGTCTGGAACTATTGTTTTGCTAGTGTAGAAATTATAATGATATTCTTATACTAATTTCTGATTTTAATAATTGTAGTCTTGCTCCTTTGTTTTAGTTGAAGCTACTACATTTTCCCATTGTTTCAAATCTAAAAACTTTTTTTTAAATTTTAGGCTTAAAATTTATGTTTTAAGAGCAGGGCATGGTGGCACACGCCTTTAATTCCAGCACTTGGGAGGCAGAGGCAGGTAGATTTCTGAGTTCGAGGTCAGCCTGGTCTACAGAGTGAGTTCCAGGACAGGCAGGGCTATACAGAGAAACCCTGTCTCAAAAAACCAATACATATACATATATATATATATATATATATATATATATATATATATATATATACCTAAAATATCTTATGTAACCCTCTTAATCCCTCTTAATCATCTTTATCACTTCTTCCTGCCTACTAGTTTTCAGTTAGTTTCTTTCATTTTTTTTAATTTAATTTTATTTGTAATTCATTTTTACTTTCCATTTCCATTCCCTGCCCCTCCCCATCTACGCTCCAACTGTACACATCCCCACCTCCTCCCCACCCCACCCCATTTCCACATGGATGCCCCTACCTCCACCCACCTCACCTCTAAACTCCCTAGGGCCTCTGGTCTCTTGAGAGCATTCAATAAATATACATATATGTGTTCATATAGTCAAATAAAATCAACTCAACCCTCAATTGTAAGTAAGGAGTACCAACTGACAGAGAATGTGCTTTGTCTCCAAGTGAAGGGTATGAAAGCAGAGTAGTCTTAGAGCTCATCTGTGGCTCAGTGGTGAGACACATGAGAAAGGAAAATAAATGATGGGAAAGTAGGAACAAGTTAAGAATTTTTTGTTTTGTTTTGTTTTTTGTTTTGTTTTGTTTTTTGTTTTGTTGTTGTTGTTGTTGTTGTGGTGGTGGTGGTGGTGGTGGTGGTGGTGGTGGTGGTGGTAGTGGTAGTGGTGGTAGTAGTAGAATATAGGGGAAAGGTAAACAATTGTAATCAGATGACCTAAAACAGTACCAGTACCAAACAGTACCAGTACCAGGATGAGACTTGAAGTACCCCAACCTCTCATAGCCTGTGTCCTTTAAAACATCTATCAAAAGAAAAAAATAAGAAAAGAACAAAGAAAAAGAGAGACAAAATGATAGAAACAGAGTGAGAGCAAATGAAAGAAAGAAAACAGCAGAAGAGTAAATAAGGAGAGGGAAGAAGGAAGGAAATGAGAGAGGAGAGGAAGAGAGGAGAGGAAAGAACACAGGGCAGAGAAGGGGATGGGAAGGGAGCGGAAGACAGGGAATTGGAAAAAAGAGGGAGGAGGAGAAGGAGGAACAAGAGGTGGTAGGAGAGGATGGAAAAGAGAGAGAAGGGAGCAGGACAGAGAGAGTGTGCTTATTTGAACCTGGTAGATATGAAGAAAAGCGATGTGAATGGGATTAAGGTTATAAATGTAATCTTTCCCTGGTTGCTATTTTCAGTCTGAACTCTCTTAGTTACTTCCAGGCTACAGATGCTGTTCCTTTTGTTTAGTCATTCACAGCAATTGATCACACTGCTTTTATCAGTAAATGCTCCTATAGGATTCAGATCAGAGATACTGATTACTTATAGATGCTCTTCAGGATTCTTGCTTTCAGTACTGCCTTCCTCCTAAGCTATTCTTTCTTCAGGCCTTCCATGTTACCTCCCTTTCTTCAGTTGCTACCACATCCACTGTTGCTACTTCCCAAACTGTTGGAATCTTTAATTATTATTGAAAGTTTGTTACAGGCATGCGCACAGAAACATAGACACATACAGAAACACAGACACATAGACACACACACACACACACACACACACACAAACATGAATATATTATAAATATATGCATACAATTTTATGATTCTATTTAGTGTAATTAATGCATATGATTTCTGGTTTGATCAGAATAAGTGGGTGACAATTAATCTCAATATATGCAGAAAAATGCTTTCACACAATTCACATGCTTTCATGATAAAAGTCCTAGAAATTAGGACAGGAGAGCTCATACCTCAACATAACATCGGCTACAAACACATGACAAACCCACAGCCAACATTCTTCTAAAGGGAGAAAAACTTAAATCAATGCTATTAAAATAAGGAATGAAATAGGATTGTCTATTATAGCCATTCTTTTTTAATATTGTGCTCAAAGCAATAACTTGAGGTTCAAGGCACAAAGAGGAAATTAAAATCATATAAATAAGAAATCTAGAAGTCAAATTATCCATACTTTTAAACTAACTTGGTCAATCTTCTATAAAACACTGAGGGAAATCACTTAATTTCTACTCTGTCTTCATAGCATCTCTTGGGAAGTCAAATTTATAATTATTAAAGATAAATGGTTAGTTATATCTTGTAGCTCTCTGCTCCTTCAAATGCTGTGCTCACTTTGTGTGTGATTACTTACTTTTCTTATAAATATGAACATAAACAAAGTTGTATGTATACATATTTTGGGGAAAATATCAGACTTATTGGAAGATAATGACCTTAGGGGAAAAATCAATTTATTTTTACCATTACGTTTAAACAATACAAATAATTATTTTAGGCCCCAATTTTCTCATCTTTATGGATATGAAAGTACATGTTATATTCCCAGGTTGTTGATATAATAATTGCCCAGCTCAAAGTATTTTTTGTGTAAATACAGCTGATGTTATCGATCTTTATCAAAACAGAAATCACAGATTTGTTTCTCCTTAAGAAAATGCATTAATTTTCCATTCCAGTAAGTTGGTTTAGAACAGATGCTGCATATTTTGAAGGAGTTTGTGATAGTTTTCTTTTTAAGTTTCTTTGACTAAAACTAAATCTTAGTAAAAATAAAATATCTTACTTCACATCATTAGTTTGGACAATGGTTGCCTGCCAATAAAATGCCCCCAAAATCTAATAGCTGCAAAGTCCATGAGACTGACAGTTCATGAGGTAATCAGTGTATGCAAGAATTCGGAAGAAGCAGGATCTCATACCAAGGAAGAAATGGACTTACCAATGAGAACAGGAAGAAGCAGGTTAAGAAAGCAAGCTTCCTTCTTTCACGTCCTTTTTACAAGGTGTCAGCAAATTATGTGTCTCAAGTTCAAGGTGGATCTTCAAACATCAAAAGATTCAACTTAAAACTTAATTCCCAGAACACTGTTCAATTCAATATATACATGGATATCTTTATTCTATGAAAACACTCATTCTTATTTTCCTAAGGAAGACCTGCTTATTCACAAGGCGATGCAAATGGGGTTAGGCTTCAGAGCAAGATAGGCAGACACTGCTTCAATGACTTGTCAGACTATTCATCAAGTTTTAAGTGAGGGACAATTTCAGATACTAATGCAAGCACATAAGAAATATGAAACAAACAAAATTTCAAAGGTGTGGAACTACAAATGCAAAGATATTATGAATTTTGTGTTAGTTCTTATTCTAAACTTCCTCCTTATAATTTTCAACCTTAAATCAAGCTCTTGTATAAATTATGGTTGTTATTCAATGGGGGGTCACTTAGAGATTCACCATGATTATAAATAAATTTTAACAAACAAGAGTCTTTATGAAATGCAGGTACCAGATCTGTACCTGATATTGGAGACTCTCACAAGGCAAGCCGTAGTCATATTTGACCTGGGCTTGTAAAGACAGTGCTGAGAAGCACCTAAAAAAGTTCAATACCCTTAATCATCAGGGAAATGCAAATCAAAACAACCCTGAGATATCACCTCACACCAGTAAGAATGGCTAAGATCAAAAACTCAGGTGACAGCAGATGCTAGCAAGGATATGGAGAAAGAGGAACACTCCTCTATTGATGGTGGGACTGCAATCTGGTACAACCACTCTGGAAATAAGTTTGGCAGTTCCTCAGAAAATTGGACATAGTTCTACCAGAAGATCCAGCAATACTACTCCTGGGCATATACCCAGAAGATGCTCCAACATGTAATAAGGACACATGCTCCACTATGTTCATAGCAGCCTTATTTAAAATAGTCAGAAGCTGGAAAGAACCCAGATGTCCCTCAACAGAGGAATGAATACAGACAATGTGGTACATTTAAACAATGTAGTACTACTCAGCTATTAGAAACAATGAATTTTTGAAATTCTTAGACAAATGGTTGGATCTGGAGGATATCATTTTGAGTGAGGTGACCTAATCACAAAAGAACACACATTATATGCACTCACTGATAAGTAGATATTAGCCCAGAAGCTCAGAATCCTTCTTAGAAGGGGGAACACAATATCCATGGAAGGAGTTACAGAGACAAAGTTCAGAGCAGAGTCTGAAGGAATGACCATGCAGAGACTGCCCTACTTGGGGATCCATTCGATAAATAACCACCAAACCCAGATACTTTGGCAGATGCCAAGAAGAGCTTGCTGACAGAAGCATGATATAGCTATCTCCTGAGCTCCATTGCCAGTGCCTAGCAAATACAGAAGTGGATCACAATCATCCTTTGGACAGAGAACAAGGTCCCCAATGAAGGAGCTATTGAAAGTACCCAAGGAGCTGAAGAGGTCTGAAGCCCCATAAGGAGGAATGCCAATAAGAACTAACCAATATCCCCAGAACTCCTTTGAATTAAAACACCAATCAAAGAAAACACATGGTGGGACATGGTATATGTAGCTGAGAATGGCCTAGTTGGTCATCAATGGGAGGAGAGACAATAGGTACTATGAAGGTTCTAGGCCCCAGTATAGGCAAAAGCCAGGACTGGGAATGGGAGTGGGTGGGTTGGGGATCAGGGGAAGGCGGGGAGGGGATAGGAGTTTTTCTGGGGGGGAAACTAGGAAAGAGGATAACATTTGAAATGTAAATAAAGAAAATATCTAATAAAAATGTAAAGACAGAAACCACAAAGTTATGGCTCAGGGAGTTGGGGTACTGTTAATTAGCTCCCATCCTACAATGCATAACTTTTACAGTAGATATCCTGCTGATGCCTCAGTTATCTCCAGCAAGCAAACACTTTTCATAGATGCAAAACTTGTCATTATTAGTTAATCCCCAGTACCTATTATCTTGCAGGACTAGAGAGTATAATTTACCATTAGCAGTCTCTTATTTTTATGCTGCTTTCATACAATACTCATTTCCCACATCTCCCCTCCTTCTACTTCTGCTTACCCCTCCTCCCAAACCTCTCTCCCAGATCTACTCCTCCATTTCTCTTCAGAAATGAGCAGGAGCAGGCCTCCCAGGACTATTTACTAAATACAGCACAACAAAATCCAGTACGACTAGAGACAAACCCTCATATCAACCATGGATAGAGAAGCCCAGTAGGATGTCATTTATTATTGGCACAAAAACATCAGTATACTTGTTAACCAAAAAGTTAAAATGTAAAAACAAATTTCAGTTACTCCTTGTGATTCAGGAGAGATGGCTCATTTTTCTCATTATCTACATATGCTGTACAAAGAGATAGAGGAACCTAAAGAGAGAAGAAAACATGATATTCAAATAAAACTATAAAATGCCAGTAAACCAAAATAAATGTGGGAACTTTAATCAAGGTGTTCGCTCAAATGTCAGTATATCTCATCTACACAGGGTCCACAGACCTTCTCTACATAAAAGGGAAGTTTATTCCTAGATTAATTCTATGAATTCAATTTAATGCCCCCCCCACCAAATAAAAGAAAAACTAGAAAAAAATCAGAAAAAAAATCAGAAAAAAATCAGAACTCTTTGACTATCTTGTATTTTACATGATTTATGTAGACTAAGTATCTGTACTGGCTAGTTTTGTGTCGACTTGACACAGGCTGGAGTTATTACATACCAAGGAGCTTCAGTTGAGGAAATGTCTCCATGAGATCCAGCTGTAAGACATTTTCTCAATTAGTGATCAAGGGGGGAAAGGCCTCTTATGGGTAGGACCATCTCTGGGCTGGTAGCCTTGGTTCTATAAGAGAGCAGGTTGAGAAAGCCAGGGGAAGCAAGCCAGTAAAGAACATCCCTCCATGGCTTCTGCATCAGCTCCTGCTTTTTGACCTGCTTGAGTTCCAGTCCTGACTTCCTTGGTGATGAACAGCAGTATGGAAGTGTAAGCCAAATAAACCCTTTCCTCCCCAAATTGCTTTTTGGTCATGATGTTTGTGCATGAATAGAAACCCTGACTAAGACAAATTGGTACCAGCATAGTGGGGTATTCCTTTGAGAACATGACCATGTTTGAGGGAGGACTGTGGAAGGACTTTGGAACTTTGGGCCAGAAGATCCATTCTGTGTTAAGAGCTCTGTGGGATGTTGTGTAGGAGCTTGGAAGATAATGTTGAGAACAGTGCAGAAGATGGAGGCCTGTTTGTGCAGGAATAGAAACCCTGACTAAGACAGTATCTTTATCACGTTTTTTGAAAAAAAAAATTATTCAACCATAGTTTTCCTGTTAGATGATGCAAAATTGGGTTTAAAGTAGAGAAATAAACATCATAATCAATTGTCTAGATACCTCAAAGTTTTGAATACGTTGAGTGTTTCTATATCCGTATATTCTTGACATTATGATTTATTTCCCATAACAGAAATGAAAATCTTGATGGACAAGTGATCTCTTTAATCATTTATGTATGTAAATATGTACGTAATATGTAAAAGAGAAAAGGGGAAAAAACCCCACTACACTATTGAAATTATTGATCAGAAGCTGCTTAGTTACTGTCTGTCCTGATGATTGCAGTTGGCAAAATAGACATCATTTTCATGCATTCTGCTGAAGTCATTGATATAATGAATTAGGTAAATACTGAAATCTTCCATTTATAAGACTGGAAGAGGTAAGAATCAAATGCATTCTAAACTTGCTATCTTCCTCTTGCTAGCTATTTTAATTTAATGTGCTTAAATTATTTTTCACAGCAGTAATCAAAACACCCACTAACCTCCCCCACTATTTTCCCTGATAACCTGTTAAAATAACACTGTCTACAATTATGGCATCATTTGATATGCATGGTATGATAGAAGGGAAATACAAAGAGGTACTGTCATTAGTTTTGTCCTTTGTTCTTTGGGGCCAGAATATTGCACAGTTCTTTACTTTGACATTTATGGCTTTTAGATTGGTAATGGACTGGCTTGTATGGCTCATTATCTTGAGTGATGATAATATTAGAGTGTGGAGCATCTATGTTTTCTTTTAAGCATAGTAAAGGCTCCATACAATTTAGCAAAGGTTATTACTACACAATTACCCAGAATACAATTCACCCATAATAGGACACCCAGTCTTAAAATAAGAATGCTTAATGCATCCTGTAAGATATGGGACACGGCACTGTTCAAATATGCATGTTGTTGCTAATTTATAAAAGTTTATTCTGACAGATTCATAAATGAACAAATTTTCTATGAAATAACTTGCTTTTAATGATTGTTAAACTAGAAATTAACTTACTAAAGATGTGAAATTATGAAATTGTATTGCATTCAGAAAATGTTTATATACAAGTAAACTTAATTTATTACCTTAGGATCCAAATCACTATATTCTACTATATAGTATTAATTTTCTTATTGTCTTCAATATTAATGACTGAGTACTCTAAAAATACAGCCAAACATAACAAAAGTACAAATGAAAACAAAAGTAAGTCTTTATACATGAAGATAAAAACAAAAGAAAAATAAAAAGCAATTTCTGAAAAACAATGAATAGAGGACTAATAAATAACATACAAAAATTATAAAGACACTGAAATACTTCAATATTAGGAATTCAGTGAAACTTCAGGAAGAAAATAACAGATATTGAAATATTAGCATATTGCTAAGGGGTTAATATTGGTCTGGCCACTTGATGGTAGCCATAATTACATAAGGCAGCAAATGATTTAAATGTTCCAAAATACTGCTTTTGCTGTCATTTTAGGAAATAAATATGCAGTCTATCAGTATCTCCACAGAAACATGAATAAATTAAAGGAAATTGTAATTCTAAATATGGAAACAGATAAGGCCCAGGGTTTTTTGTTGTTTTATTATAGTTGTTTTATTTTTATTTTTATTTTAAGATTAAGGCTCTGGGACCAAAGTAGTATGTTAACACAAGAAAATATGAATAAGAATACTGAGATATAATATTTAAATTGTAAATAATTTAATAATTTTTATCAAAACCAGAAAGTATATATTAAACATGTGACTATGTATGGATGATCTTTAAACTTCATATTATTGTTTTAGGGCACTAATAAAATAGTTCCTTTGTGTCTGTCCTAAAAACATACACATTTATGTTCTGATGTCATTTATTTTAATTCAGAACATCTTTCTTGTTTCAGGACTTATGTTTCATTTTAAGCCTATTGTAAACATCTTTATTAACACCCTACTTAAAATATTTTTTGTCAATATCTGTTCTGAAATATAGTATTATGTAAGTTGCTGTTATTGAAATAGAAATGTCTCCTACATTCAATTAAGGCAACTTGCTGTGTATAATAATTTAATAAATTGACTTACTAGCCTATTAGTGAATTGAAAAATAAATTTTGTGTAAAAAAGCACAAATCATTTGTTTGAATTCAGCATGTACCTTCTGAGTGTCTACAGCATGCCATGTGTCATGAATATTGCCAGTGTTAGTTTTTAATCAATATCTTTAACTACATTCACTATGAATTTCAAATTTTATATTTTGAGTTTTATGTTCAATTACTTATTCAGAGGTATTTCTTTCTGAATATTTTGAATCGTTCTTTTGAATTGATTTTTTGGGTAGATTATCTTTGATTCACTTTTCTAGCAATGTTTTATAACAGTTAAGACTTAAAGTACAAAAAAGTATATATGCAGGGGACATTTTGTAAAATGGCAACATGATTAATTACTATTGAACTAAACTATTTAAGACACAATAGCAAAATAAATTATATGCCATATAGAAAGTACTGTGCTGTCCTCCCCGTTGTGTGTCAAACCAAGGTAAGTAGAAAAAACATTTTCATAATATGACTACTCATTGTCTTAATGGGAAATGCTCTGAACTGAACTGTGTGGTACGTCTGCACATAGTTTCAGTTTTTTCTACTGGAAAAGTTAGATGTGTTGAGGGTTACAACCTTTGATGCATGTATTAAAATATCAATCAAAGACTTTATAGAGGAAATGAAAGACAAGGCTAAATGTAAAGTGAAGTGTAGGCATCATTTTATTTGTACACATATTGGTAGCATACATAAAATAAAAAACATTTTAAAACATTTTGTCACAGGAGATCAAACACAATGAACCTTCTTATATTATTCATTACTTTATATTAACTTTTCCTAAAATTTCTCTTTATTACATGTTCCCTGTGGGTCATAAATCTGAATACAATTTCAAATGGGTGTCTGCTTTTGAGCTTCTCATTAGGTAGTATTCAGGTTTCTGCCCGGATGGGGCTTCTTCAGAATTTCAAATGGGAAAATATCCTTTGATTTCATTGAAATGCTCACTGGTGAGCTTCACCTCATACTTACTGGATCAATTTTTCATTTTTTCCTCAATATTGCTGGGATGCCATAGCCTATAAACAATCCAAAATGGTGGATGGATGCATTAAAAATGAAGAAAGAGTTCAAGTTAGAAATACAATTTTTGTAGCCGGGTATTTCAGTCACCTTTTCACCACTGTAACGATCCAGCTCTGGTGGGATACATTTTAAGAGAAGGGAGTCATTTAATTCACAGTTTTATGAGATTGAGAACTTAAAACTGACACTTGCTCATTCTGTGGAGGAACTTTCAGCAGTGTCACTTTATGGACATGGCAATGGCATCACTGTGTACAGTATCAAGTTGGTGCATGTCAGTAGGAAAGGGTGGAATGAATATATATTTAAGCTCTAGCTTTGGCCTTTAAAGATGCTCACTTGAGGAAAACCTGACTCACAAAAGGAACACTCCAGCTTGGTATCTACAATGACCTAAAGATTTATTGTGGGGCCTGATCTCTTTAAGGTTCCCTCATTTTTCATAATACTGCCTCTAACACATAGACCCTTTAGGACCAAACTATAACTCATTGGAAACACTGGAGAAATGGACCTGAGAACAAAGTCTTTAAAGGATTATATAACAAAAGTAATAAAAAGTACTGCAGTTTCCCAATCTAGTGAGTACATTTTAAAAGTTCATTTTCAACTACAGTAAGCTTGGAAGATAAAGACTGTCATTTTCTGTATGCTGTGTCTGACCAATGTTGACCTGTTTGGTTGTTCTCACAATTGCTCTCCAGTGATAACTATTTCAGTTTCTCTCAGCAGTGAAAGTCAAGCCTTTATATGCTTTGTGACATTGTTTTTACTCTATTTAAACTGTTATATTTTGTTGACTTCAATAGGAAGTGTGATCCTGTGTGTGCCAAGATGAGGTAGGGGGCTGAAGGGAAAGTCACTTAAACTTTAGAGCACCTGGCTAGTGATTCAGCCTGTTTGCTGAGTAGAAAGAGAAGTGATGCTCTTCATTATACCACTTAGGCATTTACATCTGGACATTATCCTTTTAAAAGAATCCATGCTTTCCTATCCTTTAAAAGGATCGAGTGTTATTAAACAGAAATTTTAAAGGCTTAATCTCTAGGATACTATAATTGGAAAATGCAGCCACTAAAAAGTAATACTATAAAAAGTAACCATTAGGGTTCATGCCCTTAAACTGGGTTGTGAATTCCTTAACTTATATTTTCCCAATCTTTGTTCTTTGTTCATGAACACGGAGGTTATGTTAACCATGCTTCTTATACCATGGACACGAATGTCTTAGAGACAGGATGAATTTAGTTTGAACCATATAGGTAACTGTGTTAAAGGAACAGTGTATGTAATTGTACCATTGGCAAGAAATGGATTCATTATTTCTAAGATGCATTCAATCAAGGGACTGGGACACCTAACCTTCTTCCTTTCTCCCTTATTGACTTTTACCATGAGACATCACCTTGTCTAAAGCACTGCAGTCAGCTGGTCCTTGACTGAAAGCGCTGACCTCTACCCTTTAGAGGTTGATTATGTCAGGGTCCTGTCTGAGTAATAGAGAACTTACTAAAACACACACAGTAAAAGAAACTTAAAGTGTTCAGGGACTATGTGAAATTTCCTAGTAGATAAATGAGAACTTCCAAGAAGAAAGAGGATAGGATAGAGTGAGGGAGGATAAACATTCTATAAGAGAATTAAAGGCAAGAAGTGGCAGCCCTCAAAAAGAAAGTTGAGTAATCATGCATTCTGAGATGATATTAAGAACAAGTGAAAAACTATAGTTAAATATAAGCACAGAGATATCTGGAAGAAACAAAAATGAAACGTTAAGAGTAACTTAGATTATGGCAGTTTCACCCAAAGGAGACAGGGGGTATTAAATGAATCGAGACAAGTAAAAGCATCCCTAAAGGACCCAGAGCACACTGACTTTAATGAATCTTTCAGTATTTATGGAAGGTTCTGCTCAGAAGGACTTATTATATTGTTGCAGTTACATATATAGGAACCAGGGAATAAATTGTGTATGTATGTGAATTGTGTGTATGAATTTGGATATATTGCTAATTTATAAATATACTAAAATGAAATTATATTTTTTCTTTCTATATTCACATAAAATATTAATTTTTCCATGTTTTAATTAGGAGGATGCTCAATTTATACACATGTATACACACACACATAAACACATATTTGAGCTGTCTACACATGCAATGTATATGTAATATCCAAAATATCATATTAAATAAATGATACTGAGAAATCATAGAACAAGTAAAATAGGTATAGACCTTGTTTGTGGTAAGGTCAGAAATGTCTCATGTTCTGCTCTCTGTATTTGTGTGTTCTACCTAATGCAATAATCATGAGAAAACATTCCACTGAGTCTCTATCACATCCTGTCACAGCATGTACAGCTTTCTTACTTTGACCTACTTGTT
>LR755377.1:6066-26047 GCA_902729485.2 Mus minutoides | reverse complement strand
AGGATCTTATGTAGGGGGTTTCCTTAATGCTTCATTTGTAACACATTTCTTTTTTTCTTTTCTTTTTTGTGGACCAAATAGGGTCAATCACTTTTTCTGTGATTTATCTCCTATGATGGAACTCTCATGTTCTGATGTGAGTGTCTCAGAAATTGTTATCTCATTTTCTGCAGGCTCATTCATAATGACCACACTGTTTGTTATAGTCATATCTTATTTCTATATCCTCATCACCATCCTGAAGATGCGCTCCACAGAGAGCTGCCACAAAGCCTTCTCCACCTGCACCTCCCACCTCACTGCAGTCACCCTTTATTATGGAACTCTCACATTTATTTATGTGATGCCAAAGTCCTCCTACTCCAGGGACCAGAACAAGGTGGTGTCTGTGTTCTACATGGTGGTCATCCCCATGTTGAATCCCCTCATCTACAGCCTCAGGAATAATGAGATTAAGGATGCCCTGAAAAGACAATTTTATAGGAAAACATTGTTATAGTGCAATCAGTTGTTTTTAAAACTTAATGTAATAATTTTAATCCTGTAAGACCAATGTAACCATCATAACAGGTTTGGTTATAAGCCTTAGCATTTCTACTTTGGGCCTAATCTGTTTCTTCCAGTGTGTATAGCTAGTGTGTTTTATTGAATTTTCCTGTTTTTTTTAATGTACCTTCCTGAACCTAATAGAATATATTTGAGCATGTTTACCCTCATTCCCAGCTCCTCTCAGCCTTATAGCTCCATCTACTATACAATAAACACTAATTTTCAATTTATATGTTCTGCATACTTTTAGGTTTATAGGTATTTATTGATGCATGATTAGCCTGCTGGAAAATACTCTCATTCTTCTGGAAAATATCAATTGCTAGTAAAAACTCAGCTAGCGTTGGACACTGTGCCCAGGTCCTCTCTGTATGCTAGTGTTATTTCTGCCTTTGTTATATAGACACTGATACAACTACCATGAGTCATACCTACAACCATTCTTTTATGTCCTCAAAGCAATACTTGTTTGTAGTCATCCATCACCTCCAGCTTTTCCAGTATCTCTCTATAGTCTATCACAATAATTGTTAATCTTGGACAGAAGAGTGTATGATATAGATGTTCCACCCATAACTGAGTATTTCAATCTCTAATTCTCTTCACAGTGGTAAGTTGTATGTTGATCACCATCTACTTCACAAAGACTCTGCTCTGATAATCGTTGGAAGATGAACTAATCCTGAGTATAATGAAAAGTCATTGCAAACTGGTTTGATACTATGGCTATTTATCAAACTAATTGTGGTAGTTTTCTTCTTCTAGTGTCTATGACTTCTCTACCTTGGTTTTTGGCCCTGATAATGGTGTTAGCTATGGTATCATTTTGTGGATCTTGTGCAACTTAGATCCAGTCAATAAGTGATCGGTCACTCCCATGCCATTTGTGCCATTATCAGCAAGAGTAGGCATTTCTTTTCAGACTGGTGGTTATTTTAGCTTGTAACTTTCATGATATAAAGTGTCTATACTATAGCCATGTTTATAAATATGTTCATGGTTAGGCTATTACTATTTACAAATATTAATTCCTTCCCTTCAATTCAAAGAGTAGTTCACGTCCTCTCCTCTCTTCCATGATTCTCTCCTTTGATTTTCCTGACTTCCCTTTTATATCAGTGTACTCACTATTTTCTATTGCACATTTTAGCTTATGCTCCATACTTGTGATCTCATCTCAGTGTCCTGATCAGATATCATTTGCCCAATAGGGATTACATTTCTAGCCTACACAAGCTACAAACACTCTCCCTTTACCACTCTCCACATCTATCTTTACCACTCATAATATTTCCATTTACTCTTCTCCACCACATTCTACATATTAAAATGTTGACTATTTTCAAATGTACTATCTATTAAATTATCATTTTATGGGAATTAATTCAGCAACATTTCTTTAGTATCTACTTGTTTATGTAATACATTAAATACTTAATATCTAGATGGAGTGAATTGTTCAATGGTAATCCTGTATCTACCTATAAAATAATTCCAATCTTTGACAAAAAGAATTTGACATCCTGAAGATAGATACCACTACCTATACCTTTCTTTTTTTTTAATTATTAAATGTTTTTTTCTTTTACATTTCACATGCTATTCCCTTTCTAGTTTCCTCTCCTAAAATCTCCTATACCCTCCTGCCCTGGAGGGACAGTCTATGGACAAAGTCTCAGCTCCAAACTTTGTCTCTATAACTCCTTCCATGGGTATTTTGTCTCCCTTCAAAGAAGGAATGAAGTACCCACATTTTGGTCTTCCTATGTCTTGAGTTTCGAAAATTGTATCTTGGGTATTCTAAGTTTCTGGGCTAATACACATTTATCAGTGAGTCCATATCATGTGTGTTCTTTTGTGATTGGGTTATCTTACTCAGAATGATCACCTGCAGATCCATCCATTTGCCTAAGAATTTCATAAATTCATTGTTTTTAATAGCTGAGTAGTACTCCATTGTGAAAATATACAATATTTTACGCATCCATTCATCTGTTGAGGGACATCTGGGTTCTTTCCAGCTTCTGGAATTGCTGGATCTTCCAGTAGTACTATGTCCAATTTTCTGAGGAACCACCAGATTGATTTCCTGAGTGGTTGTACCAGCTAGCAATCTCACCAGCAATGGAGGAATGTTCCTCTTTCTCCACATTCTTGCCAACATCTGCTGCCACCTGAATTGTTGATATTAGTCATTCTGACCACTGTGAGGTAGGATATCAAGGTTGTTTTAATTTGCATTTCCCTGATGATTAAGGACATTGAACATTTTTTATGGTGCTTCTCATCCATTCGGTATTCCGCAGTTGAGAATTTTTTTTCAATTTTTTTATTAGATAGTTTCTTTATTTTTATTTCAAATGCTATCCTGATATTTTCCTATACCCTCCCTCTGCCCTGCTCCCATATCTACCCACTCCCACTTCTTGACCCTGGCGTTCCCCTGTACTGGGGCATATAAAGTTTGCAAGACCAAGGGGCCTCTCTTACCAATGATGGCCGATTAGGCCATCTTCTACTACATATGCAGCTAGAGACAGGAGCTCTGGGGGTACAGTTAGTTCATATTGTTGTTCCACCTAAAGGGTTGGAGACCCCTTCAGCTCCTTGGGTACTTTCTCTAGCTCTCCATTTGGGGCCCTGTGTTCCATCCAACAGATGATTGTGATCATCCACTTCTGTATTTGCCAGGCACTGGCATAGCCTCACAAGAGACAGCTATATCAGAGTCCTTTCAGCAAAATCATGCTGGCATATGCCATAGTGTCTGAGTTTGGTGGCTGATTATGATATGGATTACTGGGTGGGGCAGTCTCTTGATGGTCTATTCCTTTGTCTCAGCTCCAAACTTTGTTTCTGTAACTCCCTCCATGGGTATTTTATTCCCCATTCTAAGGAGGGACGAAGTATCCACACTTTGGTATTCATTCTTCTTGATTTTCTTGTGTTTTGCAAATTGTAACTTGGGTATTGTAAGTTTCTAGGCTAATATACACTTATCAGTGAGTGCATATCATGTCTGTTCTTTTGTAATTGGATTACCTCACTCAGGATGATATCCTCCAGATACATCCATTTGTCTAAGAATTTCATAAATTCATTGTTTTTAATAGCTGAGTAGTACTCCATTGTGTAAATGTACCACATTTTCTATATCCATTCCTCTGTTGAGGGACATCTGGGCTCTTTCCAGCTTCTGGCTATTATAAATAAGACTGCTATGAACATCCTGGAGCATGTGTCCTTATTACCAGTTGGAACTTCTTCTGGGAATATGCCCAGGAGAGGAATTGCTGGATCTTCCAGTAGAACTATGTCCAATTTTCTGAGGAACTACCAGACTTATTTCCAGACTGGTTGTACAAGCTTGCAAGCCCACCAGCAATGGAGGAGTGTTCATCTTTCTCCATGTCCTTCCCAGCATCTGCTTTCACCTGAATTTTTGATCTAAGCCATTCTGACTGGTGTGAAGTGGAAACTCTCATGTTGTTTTGATTTGCATTTCCACGATGATTAAGGATGTTGAACATTTTTTCTTTGGTTTTTAAACCCTTTTGTATGCCTCAGTTGAGAATTCTTTGTTTAGCTCTGTGCCCCATTTTTAATGGAGTCCAGCTTCTTAAGTTCCTTGTATATATTGGATATTAGCCCTTATCAGATTTAGGATTGGTAAAAATCCTTTCCCAATCTGTTGGTGGCCTTTTTCTCTTATTGACAGTGTCTTTTTCCTTACAGAAGCTTTGAAATTTTATGAGGTCCCATTTGTTGATTCTTGATCTTACAGTTTTTATGACAATTATTTGAGGTCAAGGATGGTGATTCCACAAGAGATTCTTTTATTGTTGAGAATAGCTTTTGCCATCCTAGATTTTTTTATTTTTTATTTTTTTATTTTTATTTTTATTTTTTTTGGTATTCCAGATAAACTTGAAAATTGCCCTTTCTAACTCTGTAACGAGTTGAGTAGAAATTTTGATGGGGATTGCATTGAATCTGTATATTGCTTTTAGCAAGATAGCTGTTTTTTTACTATATTAATCCTGCCAATCCATGAGCATGGGGGATCTTTCCATCTTTTGAGATCTTATTTGATTTCTATCTTCAAAGGTTTGAAGATCTTATCATACAGATCTTCGCTTTCTTAGTTAGAGTCACACAAATGTATTTTATATTATTTGTGACTATTTTGAAGGGTGTTGTTTCCCAAAATTTTCAGCCTTTTTTATCCTTTGTATAGAGAAAGGCCACTAAATTTATTTGAATCAATTTATTTATTAATTTATTAATTAATTTATTCCATCTACTGAACTGGATTTATTTATGAGGTTTATGAGTTCTCTAGTGGAATTGTTAGGGTCACTTATGTATACTATCATATCATCTGCAAATAGTGATATTTTTACTTCTTCCTTTCCAATTTATATCCACTTGCTCTCCTTTTGTTGTCGAATTGCTCTGGCTTGGACTTCAAGTATTAAATAATAGGTAGGGAGAGAGTGGGCAGCCTTGTTTACTCCCTGATTTTAGTGGGATTTCTTCAAGTTTCTCTCCATTTAGTTTAATGTTGGCTACTGGTTTGCTGTATATTGCTTTTATTATGTTTAGGTATGGGCCTTGATTTCCTGTTTTTTTCCAAGACTTTTATCACGAATGGGTGTTGGATTTTGTCAAATGCTTTCTCAGAATCTAATGAGATGATTATGTGGATTCTGTCTTTGAGTTTGTTTATATAGTGGATTATGTTGATGGATTTACATATATTAAACCAGCCCTGCATCCCTGGGATGAAGCCTCCTTGATCATGATGGATGGATGATCTTTTTGATGTGTTCTTGGATTCAGTTTGCAAGAATTTTATTGAATGGTTTTGCATCGATATTCATAAGGGAAATTGGTCTGAATTTCACTTTCTTTGTTGGGTTCTTGTGTGATATAGGTATCAGAGTAATTGTGGCTTCATAAAATGAGTTGGGTAGAGTACCTTCTCTTTCTATTATGAGGAATAGTTTGAGGAGAATTGAAATTAGGTCTTCTTTGAAGGTCTGATAGAACTCTGTACTAAACCCATCTGGTCCTGGGCTTTTTTTAGTCAGGAAACTATTAATGGCTGCTTCTATTTCTTTAGAGGATATTGAACTGTTTAGATGGTTAATCTGATCCTGATTTAAATTTGGTGCCTGATATCTGTCTAGAAATTGGTCCGTTTCACCTAGGGTTTCTACTTTTGTTCACTATAAGCTTATGTAGTAGGATCTGATGATGTTTTGCATTTCCTCAGATTCTGTTATGTCTCCATTTTCATTTCTGATTTTGTTAATTAGTATACTGTCCCTGTGCCCTCTAGTTAGTCTGGCTAAGGGTTTATCTATCTTGTTGATTTTCTCAAAGAAGTAGCTCCTGGTTTGGTTGATTCTTTGTATAATTCTTTTTGTTTCCACATGGTTTATTTAAGTTCTGAGTTTGATTATTTCCTGCCTTCTACTCTTCTTGTGTGAATTTGCTTCCTTTTGTTCTAGAGCTTTTAGGTGTGCTGTCAACCTGCTCAAATATGCTCTCTCCAGTTCCTTTTTGGAGTCACTCAGAGGTATGAGTTGACCTCTTAGAACTGCTTTCATTGTGTCCCATTAGTTTGTGTATGTTGTGGCCTCATTTTCATGAAACTCTAAAAAGTCTTTAATTACTTTCTTTATTTTGTCCTTGAGCAAGTTATCATTGAGTAAGTATTGTTCAGCTTCCACGCATATGTTCAATACTATTATTTAAATTGTTGTTGAACATCAACCTTAGTCCATGGTGATCTGATAGGATGCATGGGATAATTTCAATATTTTTGTTTCTGTTGAGGACTTTTTTGTCACAATTTTTATGACCAATTTTGGAGAAGGTAACAAGAGGCACTGAGAAGAAGAATATCCTTAAGCTTTAGGTTAAAATGTTCTGTACATGTCTGTTAAATCCATTTCTTTCATAACTTCTTTTAGTTTCATTGTGTCTCTGTTTAGTTTCTGTTTCCAGGTTCTGTCCATTGATGAGAGTAGGGTGTTGAAGTCTCCAAGTATTACTGTATGAGGTGTAATGTGTACTTTGAGTTTTAGCAAAGTAAATGAATGAATGTGGATGTCCTTGCATTTGGAGCATAGATGTTCAGAATTGAGAGTTCATGTTGGTAGATTTTAGAAATGTTTATTTCAGGGCAGTGTCCTATGAAGCTATGTTAGCATCTGTGCTTTACAGAGTCATGCCAACCTCTGAATTCTTATCAATATTAAAAGAAAACGTGTGCTTGCTGTCTCCTAAGAATCAAAAGTTCTGATTAATAGGATTCAAAAAGAAACCTGAAATAAATAACTGAATTGATTGTAAATTAAATATTGGGCTTTTGGTTTGCATAAGATGAGCTGGCAACAATAGATGGCAGTTCTTTAGTATTTTCTCTAGCAAGAGCTGAGGTATCTGGAGAGCTCTGTAGAGCAAAACCAGATCTTTTAGAATTTTTATGGCTTTCTGATTTTGAACAGAAAAATCTAAGACTTTTAGAATTTTTATAATTTGATTTCTGTCTTGGGTGGAAGATCCAAGAAATTTTTTATAGCAATTTTTCTGAATTTGGTCAGAAAACTCATGAGCTATCCAGATGACTTTCAGAATTTTACCTAGCAGAAACAGCTATCTCAACCAGAGAGATTGTAGAATAGCAGGATAAAGCTGTCTAGAACTGAGCAGAACATGGGTTGGTGGGTGAAGCAAGCAGTCTGGAAAGCCATCTCTGCACTATAAGCTATTTGTTTTCAACACTCCCAAGAACACTGTATGCAGAACCCCTCTTTAATTGAAGGCTGGTCTTTCATACCAAAATGCCTCTAGAGAGGGAAACACATGGGATAATACAATGTCATAATAGTTTGGAGTTTTATGGTGATTTGGGGTGTCATCTAACCACACCCTGGCATATCACTGCAGGACTAGTCACATGCTCTCTCACAGCAGCCATACATGGTGGCACAAATAGGGGTACAGAATCAACAGACAGGCAACAGATTCAGGGAGAGCCCCAATACAGTTGTTATGGGATACACATGAAGGTCAAGCTGCACATCTGCTAGGTATATGCAGAGGTCAAGGGAGACTAGGTGCAGCCCATGCTTGCTTTTTGGTTGGTGGTTCAGCCTTTAACAGCCCTCAAGGGTCCAGGCTAGTTACCTCTGTTGGTCTTCCTGTGAAGTCCCTATATTCTTTTGTTCCCTCAATTCTTCCCCTATTTCTTCAATAAGACTCACTCAGAACTATCAAATATTTGGCTGTCAGTCTCTACATCTGTTTCTATTGGATGTTGGATGGAGCCTCTCAGAGGGCAATTATGCTAGGCTCTTCTCTACAATCATAACAGAGTTTCATTAATATTGTCAGGGACTGGTTCTTGCCCATGAGATGGGTCTCAATTTGGGCCAGTCATTGGTTGGTCATTCCCTTAGGCTCTGCTCCATCTTTGTCCCTGAACATAGTTTACTCAGGACACAATTTGCATTGAAGGTTTTGTGGATGGGTTACTGTCCTTATCCCTATGCTTAGAGTATTGCCTGGCTACAGGAGGTGGCCACTTCAGGCCCCATATCTCTCACTGTTAGGAGTTTCAGGTAGAGTCAGCACCATAAACTCCCTGGGTTTTTCACTATCCCAGTTCTCTGGCATATCCTAGAGAGGTCTCCTCCCTGCACACCACCCATTCCCCTTCTCTCCCTTTATCTCCATACCTATGCTCCCACCCCATTACCATCCCTATCCCCCCTCTTGCCCAGTTCTCTCCCAAAATCCACCTTCAATATCGATTTTATTTTCCCTTCTGAAAAAGATTCTATCATCCTCACTTGTGCATTCTGTCTTGTTTGGCTTCTTGGGCTCTATGGACTGTAGTGTGTTTGTATTATAATTTAAGGCTAATATCTCTTTCTAAGTGAGGACATACAATGCATGAATTCCTCACTCAGGATACTTTCTAGTTCAATCCATTTCCCTGGAAAACCCATGATATCCTTGTTTCCAATGGTTTAGTAGTATTCCCTTGCAAAATTAACTACATTTTCTTTATTCACTCTTCATTTCTAATTATTAATTTAGGTTGTTTCCAGTTTTTGTCTATTACAAAAAAAACCAAAAATCTGCTATAATTATAATTGAGCAAGTGGTCTTGTGGTATGTTTGAACATCTTTTGGATATATCCCCAAGAGTATAGCAGCTGGCTTTTGAGTTATAACTATTCACTATTTTTTATTTATTTACATTTCAAATGTAATCCCCTTTCCTGGTTTCCACTCTGGAAACCACATATCACATCCTCCCTTCTTCTGCTTCTATAAGGGTGCTCACACATCTGCCCACACACTTCTGCCTACACTGGGGCATTGAGCATTTACAAGACCAAAGGCCACTCTTTCCATTGATGTCCAACACGGCTAATCTCTGCTGCATATGAGACTAGAACTATGGGACCCTCCATGTGTACTCTTTGGTTGGTGCTTTACTTCTTGGGATCTCTAGGGGATCTGGTTGGCGGATATTGTTGTTCTTCCAATGGACTGCAAACCCCTTCAACTCCTACAGTCCTTTCTCTAACTCCTCCATTGGGGACCCCATTCAAAGTCCAATGATTGGCTGTGAGCATCTGTCTCTGAATTTGCCAGGCTCTAGAAGTTCATCTCAGGAGACAACTATATCACATCACTATCAATAGGACAAAACAGCAACTAACATATTGGGAAAAGATCTTTACAAAACCTAATCTAATAGAGAGCTAATGTCCAGTATATAAGAAGAACTCAAGAAGTTCAACTCCAGAGAACCAAATAACCCTATTAAAAATTGGGCACAGAGCTAAACAAAGAATTCTCAACTAAGGAATACTGAATAGCTGAGAAGTACCTAAAGAAATGTTCAACATCCTTAATCACTGGGGAAATGCAAATCAAAACAACCCTGAGATTCCTACTCCTTAATTTTTGAGAAACACCCAAACTGATTTCCAGAGTTGCTATAAAAATTGGCATCCCCACTAGCCATGGAAGAGCATTCGCCTCTTTTCCAGTACTTGTATTCTGTTGGAAAGCTTGTGTCTGTAGTTCCTGTCTTTTGCCTAAATTTTATGTCCAGAATTCCCTAGTTTTGATTTTTCTTTACTTCTATTTTGATTTTTAGGTTTGGAACATCTTTGTTCATTTCCTTCACCTGGTTACTGTTTCTTGGCTGTCTTGGCATTCTTTAAAAGATTTGTTCATTTCCTTCTATTGTTTGTTTGTGTTTCCCTGAATTTATTAAAGATATATTTGATTACTTTTTAAGCACCTTTATCATCTTTATAAAACTGTTTTAAAAATCATTTTCTTGTGCATCAGCTGTGTTGGACTATTCAGGGCTTGTTGTAGTGAAAAATAGGTTCACTCTAGTATTGCTAAATTGTCCTGGCTGTTGTTGACTTTATTATTACCCTTGCCTATAGCTACCTAGGCTTGGAGTAATAATAATTTTAGTGTCAATTTCTGAGTTTATCTTTGTTGTATGGGTGTTTTTCATTTGGTTACTGTTTCTATCCTTCTCTTCTAGCCTGAGTGGCCTGTAGTTCTGGTAAAGAGTTAATCCTCCTGTCTAGTAGGGTGTCTCCAATAGGTTTTGGTGGCCTGTATTCCTCTGTGGTTTGAGCATTGGCATTGCTTGGGGGTTCTATAACTTCTGGAGTTTAGTACTGGTATGGCCTCTGTGGTTGCAGATACCTGCAGACACCAGTGTGGTATCTTGTAGAGCAGGATTTTCTGGAGTTCTGATTACTGGTGTGGATTCTGGTAGACCAGGGACCTCTGCCAGTGTTGTATTTCAGGACATGGAGATGAGGGCATCAAGTATTGTTGAGGGAATCTAGGCAGGCTCTGAGAAAGCATGGACATGTGCGGGTAGGGTCTTACCTCATGTTCTAGATGACTGTGTGAACTCCAGTAGAGCAAGAACCATCTATTTATTTGTCTAATTATTAATTAATTAATTTTTCATTAAATTTATTTAAGTTTTTTGTGTCACTCCCCTAACTTGTTCCCTACCACCTCAAGAACCTACTACATGTAAAACAACATTGAGTTGTGGGAACACATTGTTAAAAATCTGTAAGAGTCTCAGGTCACTGGAGATCAGTTGCTTCTTAAAGAATATCTGTAGGAACATCACAAAAGAGAGTGCAAAAAGACTGTAAGAGCTGAAGGAACAGGATGCCTTCTGTGATATGCCTTTTAGACATTACAGGGAAGCCAGACCCATGAAACCTCAACAACGTGACTGCCTAAAGAAGACCTAATAATGATAACACCAGTTGATGTGAAAAATGAGTAGGGAAATTTTACAAGACACTCTTCCTGGGTAATGAAATATAGGCAATCAAATGCTGCTGAGGATTCTCCTTCTGTGATGTGATCCTGATAATTTATCCAATTCCAATATGTATGTAAGTACAACACTGAATTGGCTCAGTGTGTATGTGTGTGTTTGTATGTGTGTGTGTGTGTGTGTGTGTGTCTGCGTGTGTGTGGTTCCTTGAATTTTCTACAAACTGAAGGATAAGCTTGACCTCAAATCCTCCTATTTTTAATCTCCTGATTTCCTAAGTGATTAGATTATGGATGTCTGCCACTACATCACTTTTATGTGCTATTAAGTATTGAGTCCAAAGCTTCCAGCATGCTAGGCAAGTACTCTATGAAATAAACTAAATCTCCATCTCTTTTCACATTTTTAACAATTCTTTATTTTAATGTGTCTCTGTTGCTCTAATGGATGTTTGTGCATAGCATGCATGCTGATGCCTGCAGAGATTGCAAGAAGCCATTAGATTCCTTGAAACTGGAGTTGTAGGTACTTCAGAGTAAACTCAAATTATCTACAAAATCATTACTTCAATTACTGAGCTATCTCTCCAAAATTCTGAAATTCTATTTGAAATTTTATTCTTACTTG
Source organism: Mus minutoides (assembly GCA_902729485.2). Classification (NCBI taxonomy): domain Eukaryota; kingdom Metazoa; phylum Chordata; class Mammalia; order Rodentia; family Muridae; genus Mus; species Mus minutoides. Next base: position 14,508 of record LR755377.1, on the reverse strand, counting down.
TTATTGAAAATTGATGAATCTATCCTGATTACAGTATTTTACCTAATTGCCTGATATCACCTATACTTCCCATTCCCTCCAGATATACTCTCTTTCTATATCTTTTTAGAAAAAAACAGGCTTGTATGAGATAACTATAAAATATAACAAAATAAAATATAATGAGAAAAAAAACAAAACTTCTCACCAAGAAGCTATATAAAATTTATATGACTGAGAGATGCTGGGAGAACCTGGAGGCCAGGTGTGCTTTTGTGAAATATGCACCCCAGTCTCTTTTCCCAGGGTCTGAAATGAAACTGTCAAGATTCTGTGGGAGACTTGAAAGTCACTGAGAAGATTAAGGTGCTTTCTCTATAGATATGCAGAACAGATTATTGCTCATACCTTGCTTATATACTGTCCAATGGGTGTCATGGGGTTCTAGGACTGTGGTTATTTTAATTGAGTGATGTCAGTGGGTTTTGATTATCAGGTTCAGTATTATGTCTAGTGGGATTCTGGTCAACTCATTTTTACATGTCTAAAATGTAGCTTTTCACTCTGCTCATTACATATTTTAGAATTTTTTTCCTTTTATTATTATATATTTACTTTATTTACATTTCAAATCTTATCCTCTTTCCTAGTTTCCCTCTGAAAATCCTCTATTCCCTCGTCCCTCCCCTGCTCCACAACACACCCACTTAGGATTCCTGGCCCTTGTACTCCCCTATACTGGGGCATAGAACATTTACAGGACAAAGGACCTCCCATTGATGACTGACTAGGCCATCCTCTGCTACATAGACAGCTAGAGCAATGAGTCCCAAATTGTATCTTCTTTGATTGGTGGTTTAGTCCCAGGGAGCTCTGGGGGTACTGGTTAGTTCATATTGTTGTTCCTCCTATGGGGCTGCAAACCCCTTCAGCTCTTTGGGTATTTTCTCTAACTCCTTCATTGGGGACCCTGTGCTCTGTCCAATGGATGTCTAAGAGCAAACACTTCTGTATTTTTCAGGCACTGGCAGAGCCTCTCAGAAGACAGCTATATCAGGCCCCTGTCACTGTTGGCATCTACAATAGTGCCTGGGATTGGTGGTTGTTTATGGGATAAATTCCCAGGTTGTGGAGTTTCTGGATGACCATTCCTTCAGTCTCTACTCTGAACTTTGTCTCTAAAACTCCTCCAGTGGGTATTTTTGTTTCCCCTTCTAAGAAGGCTTGAATTATCTACACTTTGTTATTCCTTCTTCTTGAGTTCCATATGGTTTACAATAGTATCCTGGGTATTCTTCTGGGATAATATCTTGTGTGTTCATATGATGTGTGTTCTTTTGTGATTGGGTTACCTCACTTAGGATGATATCCTCCAGATCCATCTATTTACCTAAGAATTTCATAAATTCATTGTTTTTAATAGCTGAGTAGTACTCCATTGTGAAAATATACCACATGTTCTGTATCCATTGCTCTCTTGAGGGACATCTGGGTTCCTTCCAGGTTCTGGCTATTGTAAATAAGGCTGCTATAAAGATAGTGGAGCATGTAATAAGGATGACAAGTTAGAGCATCTTCTGGGTATATATCCAGGAGTGGTATTGCTGGATCTTCTGGTAGTACTATATCCAATTTTCTGAGGAACCATCAGACAGATTTCTAGAGTGGTTGTACCAGCTTGCAATCCCACCAGCAATGGAGGAGTGTTCCTCTTTCTCCATATTCTCACCAGCATCTGACTCCTTCTTCTTTTATACTCTTATCTTTCTTCATCTATCCTCTTGTCTTCTATTATATTTTTAAAATATTTTACTTTCTCTCATTTTTACTATTAATTTAAAAATTCCTCCATTTTATATTGATCTTGTTCTTTTGCCCACTTCTTCCAGATCTGATTCACCTCCAGAACCACACAATTTCATGTCCTCTCTGTCTCTATTTCTATCTCAAAATAAAAATAAATAAAATATATAAATTTAAAACAAAAATCATAAAATTGGTTTTATGTTGGTCCCATACTGCTGTACATGGATACTGTCATGAAGTGTGGTTGTGTCTAGTGTCATTCCATTGGGGAACAGCAATTTTTCCTATCCCAGAAAGAATCAATTGCAAGAAGAACCCGTTACCTGTCAGTGTCTCTGCCTCAATAAGTACAAACTGCAAATAACTAGCCTGTGTACAGCAAGGTAATATACATCAGATGTGGCATATGGGATTAACCCCCTTGAATACCTGATCTCTCTGTTAAAATTCTACTGAAGTTCATCAGGACTGTAAATATTGTAGAAACTTATGCTGATATAAATGTGTGTTATCTACCTACATCTTTTGTTACATTTCATGTACAGTATAACAATATATGATCAAAAGTTCATACAAGTTTTTATAAACATCTAATTTTATTCCTCTCCTTTATTCCTTCTAGATAAGTTCATCAGTGGAGGTCATCATTCTGCCTTGTAAAAGATTAGGAACATATTAGGTATCAGACTTGAATGCATGCTGTACCTTATGTCTCTTGATGTTGCAGAGTCAATTCATATGTGATATTGTTGAAGACTGTATGTTATAAAATAAAAAGTCAAAATATTAAGTAGATAAATGTAGCATTAAAATGGAAACTGTATCCACAATGAAGATTAAAGGGACTAATACAATGTAAAATTTAATGTAATAAAGATTAGCAAGAGAACTGAGCTGTCTCTTCAGGTCAACCGTGTTTTCTGTTCTACACTATATTATAAGAGCTGACACCAATTGTCTCTAATTTGAAGTATGAGCAATGGAATGTTTATTCCAACCTGGAAATCACCCATATCTCTTTCTATTCTTTATTTTCTATTTAACTATAGTATTTTATACTCTTGCCTAAATGTGTGTACCTGTAATTATTATTCAACTAAATATCTCATCCCTGCCAATACTCACCAAAATACCTAATAGATTATGTTGCATCAACCACCACTAAAAGAGTAAAACAAAAATTTATGTATATTGAATAAAAGAAGCCAATGTAGTCCATTTTAGTGACCAGTTCAATATTTCCTAACTTGACCTAACCTGAAACAAATATCAACTGGCAGGAGTATTTTCCTAAGATTATTTGTGATCATGTACCTCCCATAATTACTGAGTGAAAGTGTCCCAATAGTCACAGAATTTGAAAAGCAATATATTGCTTGAGATTGCTGGACTCCTTGATAATGAACTGTGCTTGTATTAATAAATTAACTTCTCAGAACTCACTGGGAAATAGGTAATGACCCCTGATGCTTTGAATTCACATTGGAATCCAGAGCTTCTGCAGGGACTTATCCTCAGTGACAATTGCAGTGGGAAACAGGTTTGCTATAAAGTCTTAGTAACTTTGAACGTCTTAATTTGAAATGAATTCTTATTTCAAGAGGTAAGATTTTGACTTTGATGGTAAATGGAGATATTTTCCTTGACATGTGGTGTATCTATAAACCCTGATGTTGAAACATGTCTTATAAAATTATGAAGTTATATAACAGAAGGGAGAAAAACAAACCTTCATGTAATCATCTTGTATTTCATTAGTAAATGGTTCAGAATGATCAGGCATAAAACGAAGTTTTCATAGATTCCATAATTATCCATCTGCAAGTAAGATCTTCATAGCTGTGTACATGTTGCATGCACCAAAGGGCTAACAAGTTCACTAGCTTTGAAATACTTTGGTGGCTTACTGTCAGGGGATATCCTGTGCAAGTACTTGCTTTGTTTATGGACTGAATTTGCCAGTCTCACAGGCATCACTGGAGACAAATGAAGGTGTAAGTATAGAATGTGAGGGATGACAGTCAATCTGCCTATTGTAAGTAAACTTTGATAAATCTCTTAACTTCTGAAATTGAATGTTGAACAGCATCCTTTGTTGAATTCATTCTATCATACTCCAGTTAGAAAACACTGTGATACTAGGTAAGGAGCTGCTGTGTCTAAACCAATAATTACTAATAATGTGTTAAATATTTATATTTCACAAGATGATAAAAATTGATATTTCTAAATACTTTAAAAGATCAGTGATCTATTTAGAAGAATTTAAAATATCTAGTGAGTGTACAATAATAAATTAAACTTGTAAATTTAATGCGACCCTTATTGAGCTTACAGACTTTGAGATCACTATCACCAACAAAGCACATTTCTATGTACTAAACATGGGAAAGCTGAAGTATTATCCTTCTGTCTTTCCCTGATTTGTGTATGCTTTGAACAGCATTGCCATCGTTCACTTACAGTGTAGTTACTAAGAGCAAGAGATTTAGTTCAACCACCTGATGTTCATATCTAATATTCTCTTAAAATCTGTTATTTTTATTTAATATATATGTGTGTTTCCTGTTGTATATACATGTGTCATTTGAATTTCTAGTTTTGATGAGGATCAGGACAGGGCATTCTCTCCGAAGAACTGTAAAAAACAACATGTTTGGCGCACGCCTTTAATCCCAGCACTTGGGAGGCAGAGGCAGGTGGATTTCTGAGTTCAAGGCCAGCCTGGTCTACAGAGTGAGTTCCAGGACAGCCAGGGCTACACAGAGAAACCCTGTCTCGAAAAACCAAAAAAAAAAAAAAAAAAAACAACATGTTGTGAAAACCCATGTAGATGCTGAAATTAAACACAGGTCTTCTTCGAATATACTCAGTGTGCTTATCCCAGAGCAATCTCTGAGCTCCACAATATGTTACTTCATGTAAGTATGTATGTATTAGATGGGGAAATGTATATACATGTGAAATTGTGTGTGTAAGTGTGTGTGTGTTCAAGGTCACTGTGTTTTACATAATGAGAGACCCAGGATTACAAAGAAAATCCCTATCCTGTAAAAAAAAATACTAAAAACAAAACAAACAAACAAAAAAACAAAAACAAAAGCAGCAACACACACAAAAAAAAACAATTAACTGATAATTCGTGGAACTAAATATATAAAATATAAATGAGTACAAGTTTTGTTTGTTTTTTTTTACATCCTGTGCTGGTAGTTCAATATATTTAGAAATAATTTAAGTCTTCATTACATAATTCTATTATTTTACATTTTATTTCTTTGTTATAATAAATAATTATTATTTTGAAAGGGCTCATATAATTTTATATTCATTCATTTATTTATGTGTCTGAAGAGAGCCATGCAGGAAAATGCATAGGTGTAAGTTTCAAAGGACAACATCCAGGAGTTAAAGTTCTTTTCCCACCTTGTGAGTTCCAAGAATCCAACTCTGGATGTCAGAGGTCAGGCTTTGTAGAAATGATCTATAACTGCCAACCCATCTTACCCAAACATAACATGCTTTCATATATTGAACTATAATGACAATTACATATGATTTATTATAAAAATTGTAAATAAAAGTTATTTATTATTTACACCACATTTCTAGCTTTTCTGATTGAATAATTGGAAGAACTTATTGTATAGAAATGTATAAATGATGAAAACTTGAGTATAACACCAATGGTTGCTCCAAATTTTGGAGAGTATGTTTGCTTTTAATGCTTTCATGTGTATTTTACATTAAATGAAGTGATATATTTATAAATCCCTCTCTGTACTGTCTCCATCATAGCCTTCATCTGGCAATTGCTATATTATACTATGGCTTTCATGGACAACTGTAACCAGACAGCAGTGACAGAGTTCATTTTATTGGGATTAACAGATGATCCAGTCCTTAGTGTCATCCTCTTCAGCATCATCCTGTGCATCTATCTGGTGACTGTGTTTGGAAATCTCAGCACAATACTTCTCATTGGAGTCTCTTCCCAGCTCCATCATCCCATGTACTTTTTTCTCAGCCACTTAGCTTCTGTTGACATGGGCCTTTCATCTTCTGTCACACCCAATATGCTTGTCAACTTCCTGACTGAGAGACATACCATCTCCTACCTTGGATGTGGCATCCAGCTCAGCTCAGCTGCTTTCTTTGGGGCAGTTGAATTCTTCCTTCTGGCTGTCATGGCTTATGATCGCTTTGTAGCAATCTGCAACCCACTGCTTTATTCCACCAAAATGGCCACACAAGTGTGTATACAGTTGGTTGTAGGATCTTATGTAGGAGGTTTCCTTAATGCTTCATTTGTAACCCATTTCTTTTTTTCTTTTCTTTTTTGTGGACCAAATAGGGTCAATCACTTTTTCTGTGATTTTCCTCCTATGATGGAACTCTCCTGTTCTGATGTGAGTGTCTCAGAAATTGTTATCTCATTTTCTGCAGGCTCATTCACAATGACCACATTTTTTGTTGTAGTCATATCTTATTTCTATATCCTCATCACCATCCTGAAGATGCGCTCCACTGAGAGCCGCCACAAAGCCTTCTCCACCTGCACCTCCCACCTCACTGCAGTCACCCTTTATTATGGAACTGTCATATTCATTTATGTGATGCCAAAGTCCACCTACTCCGGGGACCAGAACAAGGTGGTGTCTGTGTTCTATATGGTAGTGATACCCATGTTGAATCCCCTTATCTACAGCCTCAGGAATAATGAGATTAAGGAATCCTTGAAAAGACACCTTTATAGAAAAACATTGTTGTAGAGCAATCAGTTGTTTTTAAAACTTAATGTAATAATTTTAATCCGGAAAGACCAATGTAACCATCCTATCATGTTTGGTTATAAGCCTTAGCATTTCTCCTTTGGCCATAATCTGTTTCTTCCAGTGTGGATAGCTATTCTATTTTATTGCATTCTTCTGTTTATATTTTCAAATGTACCTTAGCTAACCTAATATAATATATTTGAACATGTTTGCCTTCATCCCCATCTCCTCTCAGCCTTATATCCCCATCACCTATAAAATAAACACTATGTTGCAATTTGGACTTTCTGTATACTTTTAGGTTTGTAGGTATTTATTGATGCATGCTTAGCCTCCTAGGAAAACACTCTTAAAGGAAATTGACTCTCATTCTTCTGGAAAATATCAACTGCCAGTAAAACCTCAGCTGGATTTTGACACTGTGCCCAGGTCCCCTCTCTATGCTAGTATTTTTTTCTGCTTTTCTGCTTTTCTGCTTATAAACACTTCATACAACTACCATGATTCATACCTACAGCCATTCTTTTATGTCCTGAAAGCAATATTTCTTTGTAGTCATCCACCACCTCCAGCTTTTCCAGTCTATCACAATAATTGTTAATCTTGGACAGAAGAGTGTGTGATATAGATGTTCCATTCATAACTGAGCATTTCAGTCTCTAATTATCCTCACACTGGTAAGTTGTATGCTGATCACCATCTACTGCACAAAGACTTTGCTCTGATAAGGGTTAGAAGATGAAGTAATCCTGAGTATAATGACATGTCATTGCAAATTGGTTTGATAATATGCCTATTTATCAAAGTAATGGTGGTATGCTATTCTATAGGGACTATGACTTGTCTACCTTAGGTTTTGGCTCTTATAGTGGTGTTAGGTATAGTATCATTTTGTGGACCTTGTACAACTTATATCCAGTCAATAAGTGTTTGGTAACTCCCATGATATTTTGCCACTATTAGCAAGAGTTGGCATTTCTTCTCAGGCTGGTAGTTATTTTAGCTTGTAACTTTTATATGATAAAGTGTCTATCATGAGATAAATTATGTATACTATAGCCATGTTTATAAGTATATTTATGAATAGGCTATTACTATTTAAAATATTAACACCTTTCCCCCACTTCACAGTGTATTTCATTTACTCTCCTCTCTTTCATGATTCTCTCCTTTGATTTTCCTGACTTACCTTTTATTTCTTGAATTTATCAGGATCAGTGGTCTTCCTATTTTTTATTGCATATTTTAGCTTATGTTCCACACTTGTGATCCCATCTCAGTTTTCTGATCTAATATCAATTGCCCCATAGGAATTTCACTGCTAGCCTACACAAGCTACAAACACTCTCCCTTTACCACTCTCCACATCTATCTTTACCACTCATAATAGTTCCATTTATTCTTCTCCACTATGTTCTAAGTGTTAAAATGTTGATTATTTTCAACTATGCTATCTATTAAGGTATAATTTCATGAGAATTGTTTAATTTAGGAACATTTCTTTAGTATCAACTTGGTTACATAATAAAATAAAATTCACACCGCTCCACTCCAGCGCAGGGCGCAAGGCCTGGGTGCCGTGCACCCACCCAGGTTTCCAGCTCTCCCAGCGATCTCCGGACCACTGGTAAGAGGAACACACATCTGTTCCAGTCCAAACTTGTGGGACTTGAGTCTGCAGTGGGAGATAGACAGGCGGAGGGCGGAGAGCGGACTCCTTCCCTTCCGGCCCACACTGCTCCGTTCCAGTGCAGGGCGCAAGGCCTGGGTGCCGTGCACCCACCCAGGTTTCCAGCTCTCCCAGCTATCTCCGGACCACTGTCCAAACTCGTGGGACCTGAGTCTGCAGCGGGAGATAGACAGGCAGAGGGCGGAGAGCGGA
>LR755380.1:8385-23104 GCA_902729485.2 Mus minutoides | reverse complement strand
AAAGGGAGCATTTGTGCAGCTCAATCCAAAGGATGGACCCAACGACTGCGGCTGCCAGGGATCCATCCCACAATCAGTCACCAAACATAGACACTATAGCATATGCCAGCAAGATGGTGCTGAAAGGGCCTGGATATAGCTTTCTCGGGGGAAAATATACCAATGCCTGGCAAACATGGAGGTGGAAGCTCACGGTCAGTTATTAGATGGAACACAGGGTTCCAAAGGAAGAAGGAGCTAGAGAAAGTACCCAAGGAACTGAAGGGGTCTTCAACCCTATAGGTGGAAGAATAACCATGAACTAACTAGTACCCCCTGGGCTCGTGTCTCTAGCTGCATATATAGAAGAGGATGGCCTAGTTGGCCATCAGTGGGAAGAGAGGCCCCTTGGTTATGCAGACTTTATATGCCCCAATACAGGGGAATGCCGGGGCCAAGGGGTGGGAGCGGGTGGGTGGGGGAGCAGGGCCGGGAGGGGGCAGGATATAGGGAACTTTCTGGATAACACTTGAAATGTAAATGAAGAAAATATCTAATAAAAGTTGAAAAAAAAGAAAAATATGAATAAACTCACCACAGATATCATGCATAGGTGGTGTAGAAATATGTTACTGACTTGCTGGATAGAAACTAAGGTGTTTTTGCTTTGGTCCTTTAATGTAGAAAGTTAGAAAGCCTTAGTGACTAATATTAAAAACACCTGGCTTACTTGAGGTAAATGCCATTTAGTTATGCTGTATAAGTATTTTAGGAGATATGGGATCTATCTTGCTAATTGCTAAGGAATTTTTGAATAGAGACTCGAGTATAAGTATAGTTTTCTTGTAAATATTTTTTTTTCTGAAATTGTTCTAGGGCTGGCCTAGTAAAGGAAGCTGAGAAGGTTGCTATCCATTTCTTTCTTCTAGAAGAGACTGTGGTAAATTGATATAATTTCTCCTTTAGATTCTTATGAGAAGTCACTGATAAGGCATGTGAGTACAATGCTTTATGCTTTTTCCAGCTCTTGCGCATTCATTTCATCTACTTACAAGGTGCAGATCTATTTATGTTGAGGTTTAGGTTTTTTTCTTGTGTGAGTTTGACAAGAAGATGCTCTGCTTAATCTAGGTTATAAAATCATGAGCACAGATTTGGTTGCAGCTGTCTTTTATGAACACCTAGTTTGTAATCTTCCTCATTTTCGTTTCTACTGATTATTGCTGTCTTGTGTTCTCTGTCTTGGTAGAGGCTTATCCACCTTGTGGAACTTGAAAAAAAGCTGGCTTTTGGTTTAGTTTATCTCCTCTCTTTGTTTCTTCTCTTCTTCCTACATGGGCTTGGATTTACTTGTTCTTTCCTAGTTTCCTCAGGGGGAGAATAGATTATTGATTTAGTCCTTTTTGTCTTTTCTAAAAACATGTTCAATGCTTGTTACTTTTGCCTAAGCATTATGTTTGTTGCATCCCACACAACTTATTGTATTGTGCTTACATGTTCATATATCTTAAAACAATTTGAAGCTTCTTCTGAAATTTCCCCTATGACTCATATGTTATTTGGAAGTGTGCTTTCAAGGACATTTTCTATTGTTGACTTACTGTTAAATTAGAGGCACTAAGATGACTGTAATCTCCATTTTAATGGGTTTTACTTAATGTATTTTGCTGTTCTTCTTTTAGGTGCACAGACATTAGAGAATATTGTATAGTATTTGAAATATTGAGTTTATCACTGCATAATGTTCTTTGTTCCTAGTAACTTTCCACACTCTGGAATCTGTTCTATCTGGAGCAAATATAGTTACTTTTTGTTTGTTTATTTATTTTGTTGTTGTTTGATTAGTGTTAGCCTTACTTAACTATTTTTGCCTTTGGTTTTAGTTTGCATGTGCTTTCATATATAAAGGGGTTTCTTGTTCTCAACCATTTTTGGGGTCTTCCTTTTGGCTTACACTGAGACATTCTATCCTGTAGCTGGTAAATGAGAACATTGGCATTTAAAATATTAGTAATATAAGTAGTTTTATAGTGACCATATTTGAGTTTTACACTTTTGTTTCCTTTATTCTTTGTTCTTAAAATGAAAAAAATATCAAATATCCCATTTCCTATACTGTTATGCTTTTTGAGTATTGTCAGAAAGCAATAGTCATGAGGGTTTATTTTGCTATAATAATTTTAGATGCCATGGGAAAATTTGGGTTTAATAGTTTTTTTTAACTTTTGAAAGCCAATATTTGTTTATAGAAAACATAAATGTATACTCATCATAATAATTTAAAAATAATTAGAGAAATGGGAATTGAAGGTAAGAGTAATTATCTGGAGTGAAAATCAATTTTCTTTCCAGATATTTCAATCAGTAAAATAGTCTGGAATTCTTTAGGAAAAAAATCGTTACGTTATAAGTTCCATATTTTAACAGCTATCGTAAGGGTCAGAAGTAAAATATAATTATGTCCATTGAATATGAGGCATGATAAGATTATTTCTGAGCACAGTGAAATTTATGGTAATTTAATTCCAGAAATTTTATTCCCATTAAAATTTATCAAAAACCTCATCTCCTATAAGTCATTAATTTTCAGAAGGAGTGTGGTTCATTTTGTTTCATTACTGCTAAGGACTTGGCATTAGGGTTTATTTTTCTTAAAGTTAAAAGCCAGTTTTATTTATAGTATGCCTTGTATGTTCATTTAGCCTGTGATGCGAACTAGAGAATTAGTCACTTACCTACTTTCCAGTCTGCCGTTACTCTGTTCTAAAAGGTTGACTACATTAATATGGAGCTGCATTTAAAAATCATAAGTTCTGCGGTTTTTTTTTGTAGTATCTGAAGGGATAGATTCTTGAAATGATTGTTTGCCGTTCTCAAAAGGATTTTCCCATAATATTTTCAGTGAAAGATCACACTTACATAAGCAACATGCATTCATAACTAGCTATCTCACAAGTTTTATTTTCAAACTAACTTTCTCAAAGCATGAAGTTTGTATGTTCTCATGTCAGCAATTATGAATTAATATTCAAGTGTCTCTCACAATGACATTAACCATACTGGGACAATGACTGTTTTAAAGATCATTACTATTTATTTATCTTTCTTGTATTTTAGAAATAATAGTTACATTTTTCAGTGATCTTATTTTTTGGATCTTGAGAATTCAGAAGTGGGATCAAAATACAACATTATCAGTATTGATTAGTGGATTATCTTTAATGACTACAAGTCTTTCTCTTATTGGAGGAAGAAAAAAGATAGGAATTAAAAAGACCATTTACTGATGTTTAATAATTTGATATGAATGGATTTTGAAAAAAATATCTGAATCAAATATGTGTTCTAGAACAGTTCTCAGTAGCTGCAGCTGCTGCTGGAGAGAATGATGTTCGGGGCTTCCTCATGCTGCTCTGCTTTACCGCTCAAATCCACACAAAATCAAACAGCATGCACGTCTATTCTTATTCTTCCCTCTCCTCAATGTCTCCTAATACAACTGATATCATTGGCCAGAAAGATTCTCAGTATTTGTTTGCTCAAAGCCTTTGTTTTAAAGCTTCCTCTCTCCTGGTTATGTCTAATAAGAGCAAATAAGCCAGACTCTCGTCCCTCAAGGATCTCACAGGCTATCAAAGGAGAGAGAGATTCACGTACAAATGACCAGATATTATAAAAGGTACACTATGTTGTTTGTAAGAACACTGGGGAGGAAGCTAATAATTTTGAAAAGGGAAGGGAGAACCCTCCAGAGGAAGTGTGGTTAAAGTTTTCCTTTGACCATTGAATATATTCCAGGAGACAAGTGCCAGAGGGAGATGGACAGAAATCAAAGAGGCAACTTCATGAAACTTTTCAACTAACAAAATTCAAACAAGAGAAACACCTTAATAAAGTTATTAGAAGTGAAGACTATAGCACTGGCAGAAAGAAGGCTATAATTTACAGTATTAAGATAAAGTGGCTCACTCTGCTCTCCTAACAATATTATTTTCTAAAGAAAATAAAATCATTAAAGAATATAAAAATGTTTGCCATTTCACAACTATGTGAATATTTGCTGTAAATAAGACATAGAGCTAATTTCTTCGCATATGACAGCTCAATAAATTCTGTCAATGTTTGTGGTTTGATATCCCCCATTTTCACATTATAACTGAAAATAAAAATCCTAAGAATATTAAAGGTGACATTAATTCCTGAATTATCTTGACAGATAAAATATTATAATAAAATATTATAATAAAAGTATTATAATAGTTAGAATAAAGTCAGTATATAATAGAAGTCTTGGAAGGAACTAGCTAAATGCCAAACTTATGACATTAACCAAAGCTAGTCTGTGGTACATAACATTAGTTCTTTCTTATAGCTGTTACTCACAAGTGCAACAGAAGACTATTAGTAATTGGCATTTCTCCTGAATCTTTCAGTTTATAGATCAGACAGTGTTTCCTCCTTAGGGTTGTGCACAGTCCATTCTTAATTTACCAACTGCACTTCTAGTTCAATACTTCAACAATATCCCTAGTGGTGAATTGTTCTTGAAAAGCACTTATTCTTACTAATTACCAAAGAGCAAGATGAATATTGAGATAGGTAGTATATTTCAATTCTTGACTTTGATTTTCAATCATAAATTGGATCACAAATCATCGTACCTGCTGCTTTCAGTTTAGAGCTTAGATTGAGATTAAAGGTGGAAAAAAGGAAGATAAAAATTCATGGTATTGGAGACTTCTAGTGTTCAGAGGCAAGTTTCTGCAAGCCTTCCATTGCACACAGAGAAAACGATATTTTGTATTGAATTTGTGAAGCAAACAGAGAGAAGTCTACTGAACATCATTGTATTCACAATCCCCACTATGCACAGGATGAATATTAATTTGTAAACAAAAAATAAATGACACAAATAGAACACTGGGGAGATGATTTTTAATATGGCAAAGTTAATATATTCACTAATGGGATGATTACTTCCTAATTTCATTTTCAGCTGAAAATAAATTGCAAAGAATTTGTGCTTTATTATAAATGAAATGATGCATCCATTCATATAATTTTTTACTTAATATTGCGAAAAAACTCCTAGGCTTTAGTTATAGAGTCATTTTCTATACCTTAATTGTCTTCAAATTATTACTTGTTCATGACTAGTGAAAACAAAGAATAGGATGTTACAATATTCTTTTGTTCTGACCTAGTGGAAAGTGGTGATTTAGGACAGTCCCCTCAGGTTCATATATGTGAATACTTGCTCCCTAGTGGTGTATCTGTTTGGGAAGGATTAAAAGATATGTCTTTGTTGGATGACTAGTTACTGGAGGAAGGCTTTGGGGTTGCAAAAGCCAACAGCATTCCCAATTAGACCTTTGTCTGTTTTGTGCTTGTGGATCTGATACAAGCTATCAGCTATTGCATCATTATCATGTTAGCCTGCCTGCTGCTATGCTTCCTACCATGGTCCTCATGCAATCCAACCCTCTGGAACTATAAGACCCCAATAAATTTTTTTCTTTTGTAAGTTGCTTTGGTGATGGTTTCAGTGTTGGTTTGAAAGAAAACGTCTCCTATATGCTCATAAGGAGTGGCACTATAAGGAGATGTGACTTCATTGGAGTGGGTGTGGTCTTGTTGGAAAAAACATGTCACTGGGGGTGGGCTTTGTGGTTTCATATGCTTAAGCCAGGCCCAGTGTCTCTTTCTGCTGCATGCTGATCCATGACTTCTCAGCTGCCTTTTTCAGTACCATGTCTGCCTGCATGTCTCCAAGATACATGCTTCATGCCTCTGAACTGTAAGAAAGTCCCGATTAAATGTTTTCCTTTATAAGAATTGCAAAGTATAGTCATACTTTTTTGCAACTTACTTTTTAAAAATTTTTTATTAGATATTTTCTTAATTTACATTTCAAATGTTATCCCAAAAGTTCCCACCCCTCCCCCCTCCCTGTTCCCCTGCCCACCCACTCCCACTTCTTGGTCCTGGCGTTCCCCTGTATTGGGGTATATAAAGATTACAATACCAAGGGGCCTCTCCTCCCAATGATGTCCGACTAGGTCATCTTCTGCTACATGTAGAGCTAGAGACACCTGTTCTGGGGGTTCTGGTTAGTTCATATTGTTGTTCCTCTTCTAGGGTTGCAGACCCCTTCAGCTCCTGGTGTTCTATCTCTAGCTTCTCCATTGTGGGCCCTGTGTTCCATCTTATAGATGATTATGAGCATCCACTTCTGTATGAGACAGCTATATCAGGGTCCCTTAAGTAGGCACTAGCTGTCCTATGGAATAGTGTCTGAGTTTAATGACTGATTATGGGATGGATCCCCCATGATGGGGTAGTCTCTGTATGGTCCATCCTTTCATCTTAGCTCTAAACTTTGTCTCTATAACTCCTTTCATGGGTATTTTGTTTCCTATTAACAGGAGGAATGAAGTATCCCTGCGCTGGTCTTCCTTCTTGATTTTCTAGTGTTTTGTAAATTGTATCTTGGGTATTCTAAGTTTCTGGGCTAATATCCATTTATCAGTGAGCAGATTACCAATGACTTCTTTTGTGATTGAGTTACCTCACTAAGGATTATATCCTCCAGATACATCCATTTGCCCAAGAATTTCATGAATTCATTTTTTTAATAACAGAATAGTACTCCATTGTGTAAATGTACCACATTTTCTGTATCCATTCTTCTGTTGAGGGACATCTGGGTTCTTTCCAGCTTCTGGCTATTATAAATAAGGTTACTATGAACATAGTGGAACATGTGTCCTTTTTTACCAGTTGGAACATCTTCTGGGTATATGCCCAGGAGAGGTATTGCAGGATCTTTCGGTAGTACTATGTCCAATTTTCTGAGGAACCATCAGACTGACTTCCAGAGTGGTTGTACAAGCTTGCAATACCACCAGCAATGCAGGAGTGTTCCTTTTTCTTCACATCCTCACCAGCATCTGCTGTCCCCTGAATTTTTTATCTTAGCCATTCTGACTGGTATGAGGTGGAATCTCAGTGTTGTTTTGATTTGCATTTCCCTGATGATTAAGGATGTTGAATATTTTTTCAGATGTTTCTCAGCCCTTTGGAATTCCTCAGTTGAGAATTTTTTGTTTAGGTCTGTACCTCATTTTTAATGGGGTTATTCCTTTTTCTGGAGTCCAGCTTCTTTAGCTCTTTGTAGATGTTGAATATTAGTCCCCTATCAGATTTAGGATAGGTAAAAATCCTTTCCCAATCTGTTGGTGGCCTTTTATTCTTCTTGACAGTGTCTTTTGCCTTACAGAAGCTTTGCAATTTTATAAGGCCCCATTTCTCAATTCTTGATCTTACAGCACAAGCCATTGCTGTTCTGTTTAGCAATTTTTCTCCTGTGCACATATTTTTGAGGGTTTTCCCCACTTTCTCCTCTATAAATTTCAGTGTTTCTGGTTTTATGTGTAGGTCTTTGATCAACTTAGACTTAAGCTTTGTACAAGGAGATAAGAATGAATCAATTTGCATTCTTTTACATGCTAACAGCCAGTTGTGCCAGCACCATTTGTTGAAAATGCTGTCCTTCTTTCACTGGATGATTTTAGCTCCCTTGTCAAAGATCTGGTGACCATAGGTGTGTGGATTCATTTCTGGGTCTTCAATTCTATTCCATTGATCTATCTGTCTGTTGCTGTGCCAGTACCATGCAGTTTTTATCACAATTGCTCTGTACTACAGCTTAATGTCAGGCATGGTGGTTCCCCCAGAGATTCTTTTATTGTTGAGAATAGTTTTTGCTATCCTAGGATTTTTATTATTCCAGATGAATTTGCAAATTGCCCTTTCTATCTCAGTGAAGAATTGAGTTGGATTTTGATGGGGATTGCATTGAATCGGTAGATTTCTTTCAGCAGGATAGCCATTTTGACTATATTAGTCCTGCCAATCCATGAGCATGGGAGATATTTCCATCTTCTGAGATTTTCTTCAATTTCTTTCTTCAGAGACTTGAAGTTCTTGTCATAAAGGTCTTTCACTTCCTTAGTTAGAGTCACACCAAGGTATTTTATAGTATTTGTGACTATTGTGAAAGGTGTTGTTTCCCTAATTTCTTTCTCAGCCATTTTATCCTTTGTGTAGAGAAAGGTCATTGATTTGTTTGAGTTAATTTTATATCCAGCTACTGCACTGAAGCTGTTTATCAGGTTTAGGAGTTCTCTGGTGGAATTTTTTGGGTCCCGAATATATACTATCATATCATCTGCAAACAGTGATATTTTAACTTCTTCCTTTCCAATTTGTATCCCCTTGATCTCCTTTTGTTGTCGAATTGCTCTGGCTAGGACTTCAAGTACTATATTGAATAGGTAGGAAGAAAGTGGGCAGCCTTATCTAGTCCCTGATTTTAATGGGATTGCTTCCAGCTTCTCTCCATTCAGTTTGATGTTGGCTACTGGTTTGCTGTATATTGCTTTTATTATGTTTAGGTATGGGCCTTGAATTCCTGATCTTTCCAAGACTTTTATCACGAAAGGGTGTTGGATTTTGTCAAATGCTTTCTCAGCATCTAACGAGATGATCATATGGTTTTTGTCTCTGAGTTTGTTTATATAGTGGATTAAGTTGATGGATTTCCGTATATTAAATCATCCCTGCATTCCTGGGATGAAGCCTACTTGGTCATGATGGATGATCATTTTGATGTTTTCTTGGATACGGTTTGAGAGGATTTTATAAAGCATTTCGCATCAATATTCATAAGGGAAATTGGTCTGAAGTTCTCTTTCTTTTTGGATATTTGTGGTTTAGGAATCAAAGTAACTGTCCCTTCATAGAATGAATTGGGTAGAGTACCTTCTGACTCTATTGTGTGGACTAGTTTGAGGAGAATTGGAATTAGGTCATCTTTGAAGGTCTGATAGAACTCTGCACTAAACCCATCTGGTCCTGTGCTTTTTTTTGGTTGGAAGACTATTGATGACTGCTTTTATTTCTTTAGGGGAAATGGGACTGCTTAGATTGTTAATCTGATCCTGGTTTAACTTTGGTACCTGGTATCTGTCTAGAAAATTGTCCATTTCATCCAGGTTTTCTAGCTTTGTTGAATATAGCCTTTTGTAGAAGGATCTGATGATGTTTTGGATTTCCTCAAGATCTGTTGTTATGTCTCCTTTTTCATTTCTAATTTTGTTAATTAAGATACTGTCCCTGTGCTCTCTAGTTTGTCTGGCTAAGGGTTTATCTATCTTGTTGATTTTCTCAAAGAACCAGCTCCTGGTTTGGTTGATCCTTTGAATAGTTCTTTTTGTTTCTACTTGGTTGATTTCGGCCCTGAGTTTGATTATTTCCTGCCTTCTGCTCTTCTTGGGTGAATTTGCTTCCTTTAGTTCTAGAGCTTCTAAGTGTGCTGTCAAGTTACTAGTGTATGCTGTCTCTAGTTTCTTTTTGGAGGCACTCAGGGCAATGAGTTTTTCTCTTAGGACTGCCTTCATTGTGTCCCATAAGTTTGGGTATGTTGTGGCTTCATTTTCATTTAACTCTAGAAAGTCTTTAATTTCTTTCTATATTTCATCCTTGACTAAGGAATCATTGAATAGAGCGTTGTTCAGTTTCCATGAGAATGTTGGCTTTCTATTATTTATGTTGTTATTGAAGATCGGCCGTAGTCCATGGTGGTCTACGTTCTTCATTGGTCTGAAGTTCTCTTTCATCCAGATAGGATGCATGGGATAATTTCAATATTTTTGTATCTGTGGAGGCCTGTTTTGTGACCAATTATATGATCAATTTTGGGAGAGGTACCATGTGGCGCTAACAAGAAGGTATATCCTTTTGTTTTAGGATAAAATTTTCTGTAGATATCTGTTAAATCCGTTTGTTTCATGACTTCTGTTAGTATCCATGTGTCTCTGTTTAGTTTCTCTTTCCAGGATCTGTCCATTGGTGAGAGTGGGGAGTTGAAGTCTCCCACTATTATTGTGTGAGGTGCAATTTGTGCTTTGAGCTTTACTACAGTTTCTTTAATGAATGTGGCTGCCCTTGTATTTGGAGCATAGATATTCAGAATTGAGAGTTCATCTTGGTTGATTTTACCTTTGATCAGTATGAAGTGCCCCTCTTTGTCTTTTTTTATAACTTTTGGTTAAAAGTCAATTTTATCTGATATTAGAATGTCTACTCCATCTTTTTTCTTCGGACCATTTGCTTGGAAAACTGTTTTCCAGCCTTTCACCCTAAGGTAGTGTTTGTCTTTTTCCCTAACGTGCGTTTCCTGTAAGCAGCAAAATGTTGGGTCTTGTTTGTGTAGCCAGTCTCTTAGTCTATGTCTTTTTACTGGGGAATTGAGTCCATTGATGTTAAGAGAGATTAAAGAAAAATAGTTGTTGCTTCCTGTTATTTTTGTTGTTAAAGTTGGGATTCTGTTCTTGGGCTGTCTTCTTTTAGGATTGTTGAAGGATTACTTTTTATTTTTTTTTCTAGAGTGTAGTTTCCATCCTTGTTTTGGTGGTTTCCCTTTATTATCCTTTGAAGGGCTGGGTTGGTGGAAAGATATTGTGTGAATTTGGTTTTATCATGGAATACTTTGATTTCTCCATCTATGTTAATTGAGAGTTTTGCTGGATATAGTAACGTGGGTTGGCATTTGTGTTCTCTTAGGGTCTGTATAACATCTGTCCAGGATCTTCTGGCTTTCATAGTCTCTGGTGAGAAGTCTGGTGTAATTCTAATAGGCCTGTCCTTATATGTTGCTTGACCTTTTCCCCTTACTGCTTTTAATATTCTATCTTTATTTAGTGCATTTGTTGTTTTGATTATTATGTGTCAGGTGGAATTTCTTTTCTGGTCCAGTCTATTTGGAGTTCTGTAGGTTTCTTGTATGTTCATGGGCATCTCTTTCTTCAGGTTTCGGAAGTTTTCTTCTATTATTTTGTTGAAGATATTTGCTGACCCTTTAAGTTGAAAATATTCTTTTTCATCTACTCCTATTATCCGTAGGTTTGGTCTTCTCATTGTGTCCTGAATTTCCTGGATGTTTTGAGTTAGGATCTTTATGCATTTTGCATTTTCTTTGATTGTTGTGCCCATGTTCTCTATGGAATCTTCTGCACCTGAGATTCTCTCTTCCATCTCTTGTATTCTGTTGCTGATGCTCTCATCTATGGTTCCTGATTTCTTTCCTAGTGTTTCTATCTCCAAANTGTTTGTTTGTGTTTTCCTGTAGTTCTTTAAAGGATTTTATTGTTTCTTCTTTAAGGACTTTTATCTCTTTAGCATTGTTCTCCTGCATTTCTTTAAGTGAGTTATTCATGTCCTTCTTAATGTCCTTCTTCATGTCCTCTACCAGCACCATGATATATGATTTTAAATCTGTGTCTTGTTTTTCGGGTGTGTTGGGGTATCCAGGACTGGCTGAAGTGGGAGTGCTGGGTTCTGAAGAAGGTGAGTGATCTTGGTTTCTGTTATTAAGATTCTTATGTTTGCCTTTCACCATCTAGTAATCTCTGGAGTTGGTTGTTATAGTTGTCTCTGGTTGGAGCTTGTTCTTCCTGTGATTCTGTTGGCCTCTGTCACCAGACCCGGGAGCCCAACTCTCTCCTGAATCTCAGTGGTCAGAGTAGTCTCAGCAGGCAAGGTCTCCTCTTGCAGGGAAGGTGCAAGGAGTTTTTGTGTTCAGATCTGGCTCTTAGGTAAAGTTGAAGACCCTATATAGGGCCTGTCCTAAAAGATGTGTTGCCTCTGCGGTCTGCACACTCACCTGCACAGACTGGTCTCTGTGGGGCCCTTTGCAGTCCAGGAGCTGACCTGCGCAGACCGGCTATGAGCGACCTGGGCCCAATATAGCTCTCTCACAAGTTCCGGCAGGGAAGGCCCTCCCAGGTGGAGGGAGACCTCTCCTCAGGTGGGGAGGGAGCCTGGATGTCTAGAGCCCCAAGCTTTTTCTTTTGAAAAAGGTGCACTGCTCAGATGTTTGCTCACTCACCTTTGCAGTCCTTGATTTGACCTGCACTGACTGGGTCTGAGCGACCCAGAGCTGACCTGCACAGACTGGCTCTGAGTGACCTGGGCCCAATTGCAACTTACTTTTTTTTTTTTTTAAGATTTATTTTATTTATTATATGTAAGTACACTGTAGCTGTCTTCAGACAGTCCAGAAGAGGGCGCCAGATCTCGTTATGGATGGTTGTGAGCCACCATGTGGATGCTGGGGTTTGAACTTATCACCTTCGGAAGAGCAGTCGGGTTCTCTTACCTGCTGAGCCATCTCACCAGCCCCCGCAACTTACTTTTAATAGGGGTTCAAAGTCTCCTCTAGCCCACCACCCACCACAGGTAGTGGAAGAGAAAAGTTATGGGGATATGAAGGAAGTGGACCTGTTCAGCAACAGTTCTTTTGGAGTGAGCTTGATTTTCTATCTCCGCAATTTAGTCCTGTGGCAAACATCGAATATGACTCAGCAGCTGCAGACCAGTTATCTAGGCAGTTAGACACCAGTAGCTGTAGTTCAATTCTGAAGAAACCACCAGGCTCTCCAACTGGCCTGAGGCGAGTCCTTAGAAGTGGCAAGCTGCCACAGGAGCCTCACGAGCAGTTCTTAGGTGAGTTTCTCTCAATAGTGGTTTTACCACAAGCTAAGCTCAGCACACAATGAAAGGCAAGCCAATACTAGTGGGTTGTTAGCAAAGAATAATGAGGTGGCACAAACCAAACCAATTTTCAGTGCTTGTCTCCCACTGTCTGTGGGGTCATATTTATACTTCTTCATCACAGGTCCTTTCACATGTTTGCTATATTGAAACATCCTTTCCCTGAGTCTGCTTCAGCACAACATCCTTTCACCTGTGTCTGCTTTAGGAAAACATTATTACATGTGTCTGCTTTAGAAAGACATCCTTTCAACTGTGTACATTAGCAAGTCATCATTTGACATAACTAAATTTCAAAGAATCTAGAAGTTTCCACTTCAGCCATGTTTATGGTGTCCCTTCACAGCAGTAGAACTTTGACTAAGACAGAAATTGTTACCAGGGACTGGGGTACTGCTGTGATAGGCCTTGCTATGTTTTTGTTTGTGGAAATGTGGACTTTGGAACATGGGATTAGGAAAGCAGTTGGACACTTCAACTAGTGGGTCACACTAGTAGAAGCAAAAAAGACAGTGGTGCTGAGGGTGAACTGAACTATGTGGGCCTGGCTCAAGAGAATAGTGTAGGTGGGTGCCATCGCACACATGGACGTCAGAGGACACCTAGCAAACACCAGTTCTTTCCTCCCACCAGGAGGATTCCTGGGAGGGAGGTCAAGGTGTCAATCTTGGCAGCAAGCACCTTTACTTTCTAAGCCACCTTACCAGTCTTACATAGATAGTTAAAATAGGAAAAAAAATTCTCTACAACACTTAGTACCATCACAAAAAATGCAGTTGAGGTCAGCAGTCAATCTCGGTACCGATATTGTTAACATGACAGGTAGACACAAAACGTTCTATTATCATATGTCTCTTTGATCTTCGTCCGTTTTTTGAAGTTATTGTAACGAGGAGACTAGAGATAAATGGATTGTAAGGTAATTTTGTTGTAAGATTCTTTAGTAAACTAGAGTACGAGACCCCGAATCCTCTATTCGAAATTTCCGTACCACAGTTCTTGTCACCCTCAGGAGCTAAGGAGGTCATTATTCTTAGTTCTGCCTCCTACATATTTTATAGAGCAAGTCCTATATTGAGCATAACACTGGCTCCTGGGCAAGAACACCTCTAAGGTCCAGGTATCTTTGATTTGCCATAAACAGATGGTTGAATCCCAAATGGGGCACCTCCATGAGGTGTAAACTTCTAGTTTCTTTGGAAAGTTAGTTATGTCAAATGATGTTTGGCTGGGGACACATGCTTCCCAGTATTCCCAAAAGTCACTGGTCGTTCAACTGGAGCACTATTGCCCTTGATGTAAATAAATAACAATAATTGAGCAATTCTATCCCCTGCTTCAATTTGCACCTACATTTTGGAATTGAGGTCAAGGATAAAAATTGAGCTGGCAGTGTAAGGGTGGTGTAAGGGTAGTGTTAGTGAGTCTTAGGGAGGAAGAGATTAATGTGAGAGATACAGTGATATAAACACAGTACTGTAAGCAACTGCACAAGGGGAGGTGAAGAGGGAGCTCTGAGAGGGAGGCTAATGTAACAAAAGTGAATCAAGGAGGAAAGTCGAATGCAAAATTCAGTGAAATTCAATAGATGACATGTCCTATAAACAGACATTGGCTTGGATTCTTTCCCCATGTCTAATGATGCAGGACAGTGGAGTGTTTAAGAACTGGATCTATCAGAAAGGAGCTGATGGATAGACTTACCCTGTTTCAATTTCAATGGTTGGCAAATTCTGAAGTCAGATTGCTATTTCTCTGAGGTGAATTAGAAGTAAGGAAGTGGCAAGGAGCCAGCTCTGTCTCCTCAGATTGATTTATGCTATTATTGAAGCCATAGAGAAGATAGGCCAAGAAATAGAATATCTTCTTGCAACAGTTGCCACATAACAATCATGTTGAGTAGGTTTAATTTAATTTAATTTTTTCTACTTTTGAAAAATGCTAATTCATAAGCCTTACTCAGATACTGATGTTTTGAAATAACTCTCAAAGCAACTCTAATGTCGAGCTAGAACTGAAGACCACTGAGGTTAATCAGACAAGCATATGGCTTTTAAAAACAGCTTTAGTTTAAATGTCAGATGCTCCTTCTGCTGGCTGCGTGGTCTCTTTTGAAGCTAAATTT
>LR752298.1:15815-94796 GCA_902729485.2 Mus minutoides | reverse complement strand
AAAAAAAAAAAAAAAAACTTCAGCATGCTGGTCTGTGCTTAGAATCCCAGTGCTGATTGGGTGGAAATAGATCACTGGGTCTTTCAGACCAGGAAGGCTACCTAAATTGTGAGTTCAAGATCAGTGAGAGACCTTCTCTTAAAGTAGCTAGCTCCTGAGGAAGGACACCTGAGTTTGATCGCCATCGTCCACGTGTCTGTGCAGAGTTATGCACTCCCACACACTTGAGTGCACACACATGTGTGCACACACACACACAAACACTTCCTGTGCCACCTCTTGGCCTTCACAGTATGCAGAGAGCTAGCACTGTTAGAGATATGATTCTTGGCTTTATCTTTCCTACCTTAAGGAATGCTTTTGTTTTCCACTTGACATCCCCAGGGGGTTAAATTTTATGGGTTAGAAGGATGGACACACTAAGGGAGGGGTCAGGCCCTGACTACCCCAATGTGGTCTCGGAGTGTGGAAGGATTCCATTTATGAGGAAAATTGTTCCTTACGGAAACAAATCTCATTGCGTCGTTACTAGTTCACTTTGACTAACTCAGCATCTAAGTACTTCAGAGAGTTGGAGGATGGGAAAAAGAAATTTTTATTTTTGTACCAGGAACTATGATCTTTTTGGTCGTTAGACTCTTTCTGAATGCGTAACACATAGCAGGGACCCAGGCGAACGGATGAGGGAGAAGGACGGCTAACCCGAGGGAGACTGTCCTTGGCATCCCTGTTATTTTTATTTATATTATTTTTTAAAAGGGGAATTTGATCTTTATATTGACTTTGTTTTAGATTTACTTTTATGTTATGTTCATGAGTGTTTTACCTACCTGTATGTATGTGTGCCACATGTGTGTCTATGTGCCCATAGAGGTCAGAAGAGGGCATTAGACCCCCTGAAACTGGAGTTATGGCTGCCATGTGGTATTAGGAACCCAACCTGAGTCCTCTGCAAGAACAAATGCTCTTATCCCCTGAACCATATTTCCAGACCCCGATTGTATTGTTTTTAAATACAGGATGAGCGTATTGATTTACTGAGCATTTGCCAGGGGCAGACGAAGGTGCTTCGTTCTGTGATGGCTGCAAAGATAAAGCCAGCGGAGTCTGTTCCATTGGGAGACGGGAGTTGAGACAAGTAGTACTCAGGCCAATTACAGGGAAGTGTGAGTGTCCTGGGGGGAGGTAGAGACAATGTGCTATAGGAGAAGCGTGAGAGCGTGGGCTGGGGGTGGGGATGGTGGCAGTCTGGAATATTTCACGACAGGGCAGTGTCCAAGTGGGACTGCGAATACTGTTCAGACACAGGGCCATGGAGGCTGAGGATGTGTTTGTTCTGAATAGAGTATCAGCAATGTTTGTGGAAAGGGAGGCTTGTGTCTGGACTGGGACTGGGAGACATGGTGGTGGTTATGGGTAAGGAGTGGTTTGAGAGGTAGTGGCCATTCCAGTGCAAGGACTGGGTTTGGATCCCAGTTCAGTGAAACCAAGTGTCAAAAGCACAGCATGTCTGGAATCACCAGCACCATTTAAATGAGGCCTTTAGATTCACAATATTAAGACGTGGTTCAAATAGCTGGTGTGTGTGTGTGTGTGTGTGTGTGTGTGTGTGTGTGTGTGTGTGTGTGTGAGAGAGAGAGAGAGAGAGAGAGAGAGAGAGAGAGCTGATACTACTTACACCTACTACTTGTGTGTACTTGAGAGAACAACTTAACAGAAGAAAGATTTATTGTGACTTGTGGTTTCGGAGGGTTTGGTTCATGGATTCTGGACCTCATGTGCTCGGTTGGAACACTGTACCTGTGGCTGAGTGGAATGCCTTCACACCATGGCAGACAAGAGAAGAAGCCTGGGAAAAGTCAGATATGGGATGCCTCCAAGGACCTGTTCACAGTCACTGACTTCCTCTGGCTAGGCCCTCAGCCTGTAGTTTCTGGATCTCCCTAAATAGTGCCATCAGCTGATGACCTAGGCTTTCACAAACAGGCTGCAGGGGACAGCTCATATCCCAACCACAGCAGAAGTGTTAGCATGATTCTCTGTCCTAGTTTCTTTTGCTGTGATAAAGACCATGACCAAAAGCAACTTGGAGAGGAAAGGGTTTATTTGGCTTTCATTCTCTGATCACAGTCCACTGTTGAGGGAAGGCAGGACAGGATTCAGGGTAGAAGCCAGTCTGTGGGCAGGTTCTTTCCAAGTGGCAGGTCAGCCAAGGGTCACGTGGGAAATCCAGTGTTAATCTTGGGATCTGTGGACTTGCCTCTCTTCAGACATGACTATAATTCGGTATCAAAATTTCATTGCTTTCTTCTCTAAGAGAGCCAGGTTAGCCAGGGGGAGCCATGAAAACTAATTTCCTTAGCGTTTTAACTTCAAAACAAAAATCAATTTATATTGAATGACAGGTCTTGAGCAGTGGATTAACTGTAGAGTTTCTAAGCAGGCCTGGAAAAGAAAAATGTCTCCTTACAGATACAGGAGCAGTGCCTCTCATCCTGTGGGCTGTGACCCCTTGGGAGCAAAGGATCCTCTCACAGGGGTCTCTTAAGACAACCAGAAAACACAGATATTTATATTAGGATTCATAACAGTAGCAAAATTAGAGTTATATGAAGTAGCAGTGAAATAATTTTATGTTTGGGGGTCACCACAACATGAGGAACTGTCTTAAAGGGTTTGTAGCTTTAGGAAGGCTGAGAACCACTGGCCTTGAGAGACATAGGCGTGGTCCTTAGCAAAAGTAGGAGCTAAGATTCATCTTTTCAAAATTGTGTGCCTTTAATCCTAGCACTTGAGAGACAGAGGCATTTTGAGTTCTAGGCCAGCCAGGGCTACACAGTGAGAACTTGTCTCAACAAATTAAAAAATACCTTTTATTCTCTAGTGTTCTCTTTCTCTCTGAATCTTTTCATCATTATACTGGTTTTCTGCCTCCTGTATTGGTTAAAAAGTGTTTAAATAAGGAATCCTTATGGGTTTCAAAGGGCTTGTTTTATGGCTCTGACCCTGAATAATCATTGCATCTGGAACCTCATGCTCATCACAAGGAAGCTCCAGACCTGCTAGCTGACATGTCTCAGCAAACAGTGTCCTGTGAGTTACTCTGGTGTGCTGACTGAGCTGCCCAGGTCATGTGCTGTGGATTGTAGAAGACAGTGTTAGGAAGTTCCAGATATGGGTGTCTTATGTGTGTGGATGTGGTATGGGGTGTGTGTGTGTGTGTGTGTGTGTGTGTGTGTGTGTGTGTGTGTGTGTGTGCTGGTAAGATTGTCAATGCAGGATGATGTGGAAGTCAGAGGTCAAATCCAAGTATTTTCCTCGGTTGCTTTAACACATTATTATTTGAGTCAGTCTCTTACTGAACTCAGAAGCCACCATTTTCTCTAGGCTTGTTGATCAGTGAGGCTCCTGTTCCTCCCTTGGAGTGCCGAGGTAATAGGTAGGCATGGCCAAGCCCAGTCCACGTGGTGCTGGGGTCAAACCCAGGCCCCCATGCTATGCAGCAAGCACTTTCCCCACTGAGCCGCCTCCTGCCCCATGGCCTTTTCTTTGGCAACGACTCATCTGTCGTCAAGTGTCTGGCTGTGTTTCATGTGCCAACACGGTGCTGGTTCCCAAGACTAAGGCAGCCAAGCCATGGGCTTGGACTTGAGAATCTTTTGCAATCTTGTGGGAAGGAGAATTCACAAGTAAAAATGTTCTCAATGTTATAGGTGCTGCTGCTGCTGCTGCGGTTAGGAGAGCAAGGTTGGAGGACTGCTCTTGATAGCAAAGTTCCAGAAACAGAGGGTTCTGACTTGACACCCTCAGTGCTGTCACCAGAGCAAATCTTAGAACAAATTGTCTTTTGTTCAAGAGTTTTTGGACTGTGAGTCTGTCTGTGTTGTGTGCTCAGCTCCTTCAGCGAAGCAGGGTCATAGCAAAAGTTGCCGCAAAGTTTAAATCAAACGATGGAGAAAGAATATTGGGCCAGAGAAATTGCTTCAAATATATTTTATTATGTACAAGAAAAAATAAATTAAGAACCTGGGAAGGTATCTCAGTCGGTGGAGTGTTTGCCTAGCATGCATGAAAGCCAGGGGTTAGTCTCTAGCACTGCATAAAGCCAGCTCACCGATGCAGGCCTATAATCCCAGTACTTAGGAGATGGAGGTAGAGGATTGTGAATTCAAGGTCACTCTTGGCTTTGTAGTGAGTTAAAGTCAGATTAGGCTAAATGAGAACTTGTCTCAAAAGACAACAGCAACAACACCTTAAAACTCACTTAGTTTCCTGTCCTTGTTAAGACTGTGTGAGGTGGGCCCTCATAGAAGGAACTATTTCCAAGGACGGCCAGCAAAAGGGCTGTCTGCTAGGTCTGCTTGAGGGACTTCCTGCTGCTTGCTGAGGGGAGGATGCTGGCTTTGGTGTTACAGTGCAGGAAGATTGGCTGAAGGGTTTCACCGGGGAGGGCTTGTCCCGATGGAGGTGGGACATTTGGTAGCATCTACTGACTGTACTGAGCATTACGAGTGCGGTTTACAGCAGTCCCAGTGGGGTCCCGAGGACAAGACTTTCAGGACACTCAGCCTTCAGCTGACCCAGAAAACCACGACCAATTCATATGCAGTGTGAAGAGGAAGTGTGGAGACTTATCTAGGTGGGGAAGAGGTACAAAACCTGAGATGGCCTCAGAAGAACACTAGAGCAGCCTGCTCTCAAATACACACACTCTGCCCCTCACTTCACCCTTACACTTGCAGGGTGGGGAGGTGAGCGTTCTCCTACTTCTCCTCTGTGATGGGGAGGGTGGAGGAGATCAGAATTAAGCAACACAACTGGTTTGATGTTAAAAAGTTCACATCCGTTCTAACCACGTGGAATGGATCTGTTCAATGACTAATCCACGTATAAACATTCATTTGTTCCGTGTAACTGTACTGAGTTACAGGGATAAAGCGAGCAAAAGAGACAAGATGGTCGTTGACTATACATGTAAATATGTAATTCCATTGTGGCAAGTGCTCTCAGTTAATGGATGTCAGGAAAGAAAAGTGATGGAGATCTGAAGGGCAGAAAGGAGTTTGATAAGTTATTCTCCACCAATGAAATGAGCCAATTCAAGCCAAATTGAAGTATATGAAGGCAGCTTTATTGGGAAACAGCTCTATGGTGGGTTCACTGAGGGGAAGGGGAAGAGAAAGAGAGAAAAAAAGAGCACAGAGAGAGAGAGATAGAGAGAGAGACAGAGAGAGAGACAGACATGTGAGAGTGCACAAAATGTCTGGATTATATAGGGAATAATGTCTTAGGGAGGGGAAGCCTAGCCCTGGACTGGAAAGTTGAGGGCAGAGGGTGGCGCATGCCAGCCATACCCTGCAACAGGTAGGGACTGAGGGATGTTCAGAGAACCTAGAGGCCAGGTCCACTTTGGTATGTTAAATATACACCTCAGCCAATTGTCTCAGATCTGAGTCTCAACAGAGTTAAATATATTAAAATCAGAAATTACAGAATGGTCCCATCAAAGGAAATAGCATGTACAAGGTGCTGGCCTGTGGAGAGTGTAGGCTGTTAGGATGTTCACTGAAGTCAATGAGGCTGGCTTGGAGGCAATGGAGGGTCTGGGGCGAGATGAAGTGGGAGGGGGAGGGTAGGCCCTTCAGGTCCTGGGGTACATCTTCCTGATTCCTCTCTTCTCTTCTCTTCTCTTCTCTTCTCTTCTCTTCTCTTCTCTTCTCTTCTCTTCTCTTTTTTCTTTCTTTCTTTTTTTTTTTTTTTGATACAGGGTTTCTCTGTATAGCCCTGGCTGTCCTGGAACTCACTCTGTAGACCAGGCTGGCCTCAAACTCAGAAATCCACCTGCCTCTGCCTCCCAAGTGCTGGGATTATTGAATATGGAAGATAGGAGAGGGGGACAGACAGACAGACAGACAGACATAATGAACTGAGCAGGGGATTAGGGAAAAGGAGAAGAGGGAGAAAGGGGAGATAAGGGAAAGAAAAAGGAGAGGTGGTAGAAGAAGGAAGAAGAGAGTAAATGGAGATGAGGAAGATGCGGGGAGGGAGGGAGGATAGAGACAGACTAACAGACAGAGATGGATCCAGAGCCTGACAGAGAGGCTGAGACTCTGAGATGGAGTTGGGTATATTCCTTTGGAGCAGCAGAGCTCGCTTTCCCAGCGACAGTGTTGAGGGACGCTTGTTCATACTGCCACTTCAGGCCTGCTGCTCTGAGCCTCTCCAGCTCTGTTTTTAGTAAGATTATTGCCCATTTCCTCTCTGCTGGCTCCGGAAGAGGAGGGGAAGGGAACAAATCAGGGATGGGTCCATTCTGCTTGGGACTTAGTGGTGCTGACTTTGTAAAAGGTGTAAGTGTGGTAGGGTTCAAGCCTGAAGGGACAGCTTAGGTATGTAGGTGAGGAGGAAGTTGCTTACTTATTGTCTGTTAAGTCTGTTATGATGGGGCTTTGTGGGAGTCCTGGTCCTCCAGCGTCCATCGCCAGAGTAACACGGATTACATGCCTGTGTGCTTCCACTGCTCCATTTTAGGGTCTGCTGAAGGTCTGCTGAGGGTATCTGGTACAGCTGGCTGATCCTACCTAGTGAGCTGCATCCCTGGTGGGTTTGTATTTTGATACCTTCCAACATTTCGAAGGCTTCCCAAGTGGGATAGATAGTCTGAGTTCTTTGGATTGTCACAAATATTGCCTGGAGTCCAGAAGTGTGAAGGGGAAAGAAGCCATGACTACTGATGATGGAAGGTGTCAAACCAACAGCATTTCCTGGTATAGATATGGTCAAACCACAGGAACTCGGGAGTGCCAGAGAGCCGCTATTTAAATAACAGGACAATCACCGACATCCAGTCCTTACTATCTGGGAGATAAAATCTTTATCAGAAAGCTTCCTTAATTTGCCTGACCCTCCCTTCCTCTCTGCTCTCTCCTTCCCCCCTCCCTCCCTCCTTCCCTCTTCCTCCCCCCTCCCTCCCTTCCTCCCTGCCTCTTTCCTCCCTCCCTCTGTCTCTCCCTCCCTTCCTCTCTCCCTCTAAACCCTGTCTGGTGGACGTTTTTTCTAAAGTCTTGTCAAGGTCATTAATTAGATTTCTATTTGGTGGAAGGATTTGGCATTATCATTTGATTATTTTAGGTAGAAAATGGAACTTGTCATGTGCTCTAAGCCCATTATGTGGGAATCAGCATGGACGCAGGAATGTCTGCAGCAGCAGAGAAAGATCAGGCTACCAATGGCATCATGGGAGCACAGTTCTAGCGTGGCCTCCGGTGGCTGCCCTTTGGTCATCTTGCCCCTTTGGAGCCTCTTTCCACATTGACTGCTGTTACAGGAAGAACAGTGTGGGGCTTCCTAGAAGGTCTTGAAAGACACGGTGACTTCTCTCCTTGGTTTTTCTTGGTTCCCTTGCTCAGTGTGCTTCGTTTCAAGGCTATTCAAATCGCCTGTGAAAAGACCCAATCTGTAAGAGACTGAGTCCACCTGTCGGCTCTCATGTGACTGTGTCATCTTGGAGCATGTCTAGGTCTAGTCAGTAAGCCTCCCCCCTCCCCTTTTTTTTGTAGTGCATGGCAGAATACCATAGACTTAACGCAGTGCATGCAAGGCAGGCACTTTACCGCTGAGCTACACCCTCGGCTCCCTCCCATTTTCTTCTTGAGACAGGGTCTCACTAAGTTAGTTGCACAGGTAGGCATTGAACCCACTCTGTAGCCCAGGGTAGCTTTGAACTTTCAATCCTCCTGCTTTAGCCTGGGATGACAGGCCTGGCCACCAGGCTCAACTTGCCCAACATCCTGGCTCCTGGCTCACTGGAGCCAGCACCACCCAGCTACATCACTTCTACTACCTCAGAAATTCATTGAGGCAAAAAATGGTTGTTTAAACAGGCTGGGTTTTGAGGAAGTTAGTTATGTAATAGTACATAATTACTATAACATTTTGACTTATTCTAGACAGGCATGGTTTTATTTATATTTATGTATTTATCCAAAAGACGTGTGTGTGAGTGTGAATGTGTGTGTGTGTGTGTGTGTGTGTGTGTGTGTGTGTGTGTGTGTGTGTGTCTAGTGTAGTATATGTGTAGAGGTGCCTGTGCCAAGGCCAGAAGAGGACACTGGGTATTCTGCTCTTGTGCTCTCTGCTTTATTCTCTTGAGACAGGCAGGTAGCCAGCAAACCCCAGAAATTCTCCCAACTCGGCCCTCTACCTTGCTAGGGCCACAGGCTCACAGACAGCCATGGTGAGCTTCTGTTGTTGGCTCTGGGGATTTGAGCTCAGCTTCTCCTGCTTGCTTAGCAAGTGTTCTTAAGTCCTCCCAGTCCTACAGAGAATGTGCTCATTCATCTTGGGGCTGGACTGGTAGGGATGGACTTAGGTGCATTGTGAGTGGTGGATGGATTCCGACGGCAATCATTACACAGTAAGTAGGTGCTCCGAGAAGTGATTAGATGTGGTTTAGTGAGTTTTGAAGTACAGAGTGAGTCACGTGTTCAGGACTCTGGAAATGTGTAAGAACAAGCAAGCGTCACACATGGAGGGAAAAAGTCCCTCTGCCCTGGTCACCTCCGGACAAGGGAACTAGTTTGAGCCAGCATCATTCAGTTAATTTCACAAAAGGCAAACTAGAGGGCAAGTTGTTTGCTCCATTACTGGTGACTGGACAGAGACCCAGCCCCACACCGTCAACCTCAGCAGCCAGAGGAGCTCCCTACTCTTCTAGGGTCTCCACTTAGGCTTTGGCGCTAACAGAAAACTCAGCCAGTAAGATGAAGCAGAGATGGGGATTTTATTGAAGATGCTTTTAATACAGGCTTGAAGCTAAGAGAAAGAGATGCTCAGAAAATAAGGCTTATGCTAATGTGACTTCCCCAAGGCAGTCACAGCTGTCTTAGCACTGGCCATATAGATACTCTGTTGGTAGTTCTATAGAAACCCTTCTTTTTTCTTTTCTCTCCTTTAAAAACAATCTTTTGCTACCATTATGAGAACTTTATACATGGATATATTTTGATCATCTCGCCCCCCACTCGTCTGTCTCCCAGCTGATCTACCCCTCAGTCTTGGCTTCTGGCCTCTTCTTTATTTTCTTTTAAATAGTCCACCAAATCCAGCTTGTGCTCTCCATAAACCCATTAGTGTGGGCCCCTCCACTGGAGCATGGTTGACCCACCAGGGGCCACACCCTCAAAGAAAACTGATTCTTCTTCCCTCTGCCATCATCAACCATCGACAGCTCTTCAGTGAGTGGGGGCTCATGAACAACTTCCCATACCATGTTGGTACGTTGACCGACTTCACTGTGTGCAGCAGCCATAGCTGCTGGGAGTTCAGGACACCTGTTGTATCCAGAAGACCCTGTTTTGTTTTGGGCCTCTCCAACCTCTGGCTCTTGCAGTCTTTCCACCCTCTCTTCCTCAGTGGTCCCTGAGCCTCGGGAGGTGGTGACACCATTGTCCTGTTTGTGGCCGAGCATTCCACAGACACTTCTTCTCTGTACTTTGACCAGTTGCCAAGTTTCTCCATTCACTACTGTCCACTGTGCAGAGAAACTTCTCTGATGAGGCCTGAGAGCTGTGCTCACCCGTGCTTACAGAGATAGGTGTTTAGGGGGCGGGCTTTGTACAGTAACAAAATGATAGCAATAGGCTCATCCCCGTGTCCCGTGCGCTTCCACTTTTGACAACCGAGAAAAGGGAGGTGGTGGCTCTGGAGACGAGTTGGATGGAATTTTCATCTGATAAGATGAAACCAGTGCCACCAGAGTTGTGCAAAGGGTTTACTGCATGCCTTTTCCACCCTCAAAAAATGGGGTTTCTGATGCACGGCTTCAAAGCCTGCAGGTTTACAGCCAGGAAGGGAGAAAGGCCTTCCATGACTGTACACTGTGTTGGAATTCTTGTTCCAACCAGAGCTCCGTTTCCCTCTCAAGCTCCCCGAATGTTCTCTGCATTTTTGTCTTGCCTCAGTTTCCCAGGGAGACCGGAGAAACTTCCAGAGCAGGAAATAGAGTTGGGATGAGCAGTTGGCCAGTGAGTGGACGTGTGAGTGCCAAGGGAGTGGTCCTTTCCTCAGGAAATTCCAGCGCCGTGGATGGGCCTTTTCCTTGGGGATACAGATGCCCTGGAGATCAGGGCCAAGCACACATATTTCTGCCTTTGAACACTTTGCTTCCTTTTGTTTTATTTGGTAAATTTCTGTTCATGTTTCTCAAGTGTGTGGTCTAGAGGGAAGAAATCCTGGCTGTGTCTGGATTTAAGGAAACTTCAAGTCCATTTACACATAGGGGGAGGAAAAAGCCTGGATGCTCATCAAAGATTTTTTTCTCTCTCTCTCCAAAACCGAGTATGTAAAAGTCAAACAAGTAAACTGCAGGACTCAGCAAAGGTGACATTGAAGAGGGTCTGAGCACATCTGGGCAGATGGGATATGGGAGGACATTAAACCCTGATCTTTTTCGTCTCAAACTGTCCAAGAACCTGGAGACATCTGCTTGTGCAGGCTCTGCTGGTAAGGTGACAGGGCAGGAAAGACAGGAAGTGGCGAATGAAGATGGGAAACACCGAGTCTGTTCTTTGTAGCAAGAATCAAGGCTCTGGGAAACTGGCAGTAGGTTGATCTAGTAAACCCCACATAGGGAAATCTTCTGAGGCAGGTAGGTTTGTGCATATGACTCTGAACTTGTGTCTAGCACGTCTCTGACTTAAAGGAATCGTCTGAGCCTTCACCTGCTCTCCAGTCTGTAAGGACATCTACCTGGTCTAAACATCTTTCTTCCAGTTCTCTAGGCCATGACCTCGGGTGAGAGAGTCCCATGGCCGTTTGCTACTTGGTTCCTGAGACCCCGGGGTTTTGAGTTCCTGCTCCATGTTCTGTACTCATTTCTTCCCATGATGTTATCTAGTGTCCTCCAGGGCCCCACTCAGTACTGCTGCTTCCTGTGTCTGTCTTAGTCAAGCTGGAAGTAGCACCACTGCTGTGGATGGTGTACTTCCTGGATCAGACAGGAGCCAGAGCTGGTAGCAGGTAGGGAGCTCTGTGGCGGAGTCTGGCTCAGTAGAGAGTCAGAGTTAATAATTTACTCTGCCCACTGTGGCCACTGGTAATGACCTTGACAAACGATTGTAAAATCTGCAAGTCTGCAGTGGCCCAGAAAGAACTTTTTGTTAATGCTATTTGAATGAATATATATATATATATCTCCATCCTCCAGTTCTGTCTCATCCAGCAGTCAGGATGGTTTCCTCATTGTGTTTAATGTCTAGAGTTGTCACACAAGCTTAGAGCCGCCAAGGAGCTGCTCCTAAGGCAGGAGGACAGAGGCACAGTGATAAAGACATGCTGTATGAAGGACAGGATAATAGCATTGGGTCTGGTACATGCAAGGGACAATCAATGTTCCTTTGTCCTATGACCCTTTTATTTTTAAATGCACCTATCTTTCTTTCTTTCCCTTTAGTTTCCTCTTTTCTCCATCACCTCCCTGTCTCTCTCTGTTTCTCTTTCTCTCTGTGTCTCTGTGTCTCTCCTTCCCTCCCTCTTTCCCTCCCTCATTCCTCTCTTCATTCTATCCACCCCAAGCTTGCCTCAAGTTCACCATGTAGTTGAGTATAATTTTGAACTTGGGATCTTCCTGCTTTTACTTCCTGTGTGCTGTGATTATAGACATGTACCATCAAACCTGGGTATGCTGGGTTAAGGACTGAACCCAGGACACATGCCTATATGGGCATATGTGGTTTATGGATGTTAATGTGGCTATGTGGGCACATGCATGTGGAGGTCTGAGGCTGATATCTGGGATCATCCTTCATCATCCTTATTTGTTAAAAGCTCCCGGGATGCTTGGTCTCTGCTTTCTGAAGCTAGAATTACCAGCAGCCTGCCTGACTCACCAGGCACTTATGTGGGTTCTAGGGGTGTTGGGCAAGCACTCTATCCACCAAGTCGTATCCCCTCTGCATTGAATCCTTTATCTCTGAGCAGTTCTGAATGTTTACCTGGAGTTTAAGCTGATAACTCTTTCTGGTGTAATGTTTACCCTGCTTCTAGAAGGTACATTAGTTGGAAGTAGCCCTTTCATTTTAGATGTTGCCCACTTCTTTCTCTTCAATGCCTTCAACCTCAGTGCTATTTATTGCTGCCTATAGTGTGATGTGGAGGCCTGGACAGCAAAAAGATGCATGATGGCCTTAGGAAGTCATCTGAGTTAGCCTGTTGTGGTTATATTTATTTATCTCAGAAACAGGAGCAGTTAGTGTTCTACGAGAGCTGAGAAACACCAACCACAGTTGCCTGTCTTTTCCTCGGGCTCCAAGAAGAGGTTTCTCCATTCTGTTGCCTTTTCTAGATCTCACGATGCTCCATAAACATACGTGTGCTTTGGGAGAGGGCAGTTAGCCCAAGATGAAAGGCTACAAAGGAAGGCAGTGGAAGAGAGCAAGCTAGAAAAGGGGAGATGTAGAAGAGGAAGATGGAGCTGGGAGGGAGGTGGCTATACTCAGACAGCCCCCAGTGGCAGGATCACCTGAGATGGGTAATGTTTATGGTTCTTGTTTCAAAGGTCTCCCCATCTATGGCATCAAACACACCATTGGTCCAATGCCTTGTAGCTGTGACTTCTAGACTTCAGGTGGGAGACTGAGGAGAAACCATTAGACATCAAAGAAATTAAGTAGGCCAGATTCCACCCTTGGCTTGCAAATATTTTTCCCAGCCAATAGTTTGCTTTTTAATCTTCTGTTTTCTTAACTGTCTTTTGAAGGGCTAAGTCTTATACAGTCTAACTTATTAATTTGTCTTGCTAGATGTGTGATTTTTTGGTGTCATTTAAGAACTCTTTGCCTACTTATATTCCCCAATTTTTTTTCCTTAAATTTACATCCCAGTTCGGGACTGGAGAGATGGCTCAACTTGATGTTTTAATAGCACATGTTCTTGCAGGGGACCCACATCAGCTTGCAGCTGCCTGCAGTTCCAGCTCCAGGGGATCTGATACCCTCTGGTCTCTACAGATACCTGCATTCATATGGTATACCTACACATAAAAATGAAAAGTTCGTGGCTCATTTTGAGTTAAGTTTTTATGTAAGGCAAGGGGCCATGGATTTAGCTTATAGACTTCTAATTCTTCTGGCACTGTGTGCTGAATATTTACTATTTATGCTGATCCGGAATGCTTTAGACCATTTGTCCCAGCGAGTTGGACAGCACATTTGCATGGCTCTGGTTCTGGGCTCTCTGTTCTGTTTCTCTTACTTGGGAATGCCATGGGCCTGATTACCAGCATCTTCATTCTGATTGGTGGAGTCCCTTTATTTTACTTTTCCTCAAAATTCTGCTTTGTCTTCTCTCACGACTGCTAGAAAAAAATGTAGTGTGTGGCTATGGGCATGTTGCTAAGACCTTGATGGAAATTGTACCATACCTCCATGCCCATACAGAAGGAATTAGCGTATCTACCATGTTGAGTCTTCCAGTGGACCAGCGTGGGATGCTTCTCCATGCATACAGCCCCCCTTTAACATTTGTCATTTTTATTTATTAAGAAATGTATTTATTACTATTTAGAAAATACTTATCTTGTGTATGTGTGTGATCCTGTGTGGGTATATGTATACCACATGCACACAGAAGCCCAAGGGGGGTAAGAATAGATCATCTAACCCTCTGGAACTAGAATTACAGATAGCTGTTAGCTGCTGTGTAAGTGCTGAGAACTGAACCACAATGTGCTCTTGGAGCAGCAAGTGCTTTTAACTGCTGCCCCATCTCTCCAGCCCTTATTTTTTAATTATGTGTATGTATCATTGTGTGTGTGCAGGCACACCCAGAGGCCATCAGATCCCCTAGAACCAGAATTACAGGCATTTGGAAGCTGCCTGTTATGGGTGCTGGGAACCCATTGTTTCTCTGCACTCCCCTGATTGTGTTTCAGTTTCACCGATTTCTGCGCGGATCATCATTATTTCCTTTTTCTGATTGCTTTGGGCTTGTATTTCTCTTCCCCTTTTAGGCTAATTAGAATGTCGTATTCAAAAACATTTCCTCTTTTCCTAATAACATTAGTACTATACAGTTTTAATTTTTCACTCAGGTAGGTATATTTAAACTCTTTTCCACAAAGCATCTGGTGTTTGGCCCTTGGATTAGTTAGAGAGTTCTCAAAAGATGAAGTAAAAACTGCTGAGAAGTTATGGAAAGGCAAGTTTAAACTGCTTTGAGATGTCATCAGACTCCAATCAGAATGGCCAAGGAAACCATTGAGAACGCATGCTGAGGAGGTGTGGGGAAAGGGAACCCTCTCTCCTTCGTTGTTGGCGTCAGTGCCACCTGGTGCAGCTGCTCTGGAAATCATGTGGAGAAGTCTAAAACAGCTGTAAACAAGCTGTCTGTGACCCAGCTCTATGACTCAGTGCTATTTGCCAAAAAGACCTCGACACCCTACTCCACAGACATGCGCTCAGCCGTGCTCACTGCCACTCTATTCACAGTAGCTAGGAAGTGGAAATGTCCTAAAGGCCCTCAGCAGGTGAGTGAGTGAGGACATGGTATCTGCACACTATGGAATACTACTGAGCTATAGTGAACAATTAAGTCAGGAACTCTGTAGGTAAATGGATGGAAGTAGAAGAGATCAGACTGAGTCACATAAGCCAGACTCAGACAAGCAAATGTCACACGTGCCCTCTCCTCTGTGGGTCCTGGCACACATCTATATGTGAGCCTATAACCTTGAGCAACTGCAGGAATAATTTCTAAATGTTTGGGTATATTTTACCATTTATAGGCTGCTTATATTTTGACTATAAAGCATATGGTTT
This sequence comes from Mus minutoides, assembly GCA_902729485.2. Lineage (NCBI taxonomy): Eukaryota > Metazoa > Chordata > Mammalia > Rodentia > Muridae > Mus > Mus minutoides. The sequence continues at coordinate 79,980 of LR752298.1, read as the reverse complement.
CAACTTCTTAAAAGCCTTTGTTTTGCTGTTCAGCCTTTAGCTTATGTTGGCTAAAATTTTCTGAGCTCTGGAAAACAATATAGATTTTGTTAAAAAGGGATTTGTAAAACAGTAACTGTGGGTCTACTTCGGAGTTAGATGTAAGTGGGTTTTTTTTTTCCTCCATCAAACAGAGATGTTGTTACTTTGTGAAAAAATGATCTTTCACTATTCCCAGCCATAGCACTCTAGATAGAAAGTGGGGCTGCTCCTTTTTTGTTGTTGTTGTTGCTGTTGGTTTTTGTTTTTTTGTTTTTTTCAAAACAGGGTTTCTCTGTGTAGTCTTGGCTGTCCTGGAACTCACTCTGTAGACCAGGCTGGCCTCGAACTCAGAAATCCGCCTGCCTCTGCCTCCCGAGTGCTGGGATTAAAGGCGTGCGCCACTACACCTGGCTGGCTGATCCCTTTTTATGGCTTATCAATCGGTTATATTTTATGATAAAGAAATTGGTTGATGATATGTCACGTGCCATGTTTGCTGGCGAGGGTTTTTCTGCTCAGCTTGTTGATTTTATGCAGTTTTTCTGTCTTATGTTGTTTTGTTAAAAAATGAAACAAAAGAGTAGGAAGAGAATCCCAGAGAGAACAAAATAAACGTCAGTGTGTGAGCACCTAAGGTAGAAAAGGGAGGTCACACGTTGGTGATGGACTTTTGATCCCTCCCGATATATTTAAAGGATCTTTCTTAGATGATCCTGTAAAATGTCCCCATGCCCTTGTGTCAGTAAAGCTTGTACAGAGGTCATCTAAAAGGTCGGCCACCTGAGAGCTCCTGCACACTCCTCATAGTCTAGGTTTTGCCTTCTAGAGAAAAAAAAAAAAAAAGAAAGAAAACTGAAGGTCTGCCAGAGGGAGTTTGTAAACTAGGTCAGAGCCAGGAGGCTAAAGACGTAGGAGTTCAGGAGCAGCTGAGTCAGGAGGCTGGAATTGGCAGGGGAAGTCAGAATCAGGGCCCTGGCTGACTCAGACAACGGAGGTGATGACCTCCTGGAGTCGGCCATCTTCTTGCAGTTCCGAGTAAGACCTGGGGCCCTTCAGCTGTCCCGGGACTCCGCTGATAGACCCAGACAAGTCATTTGGCCTCACTTTGTGTTAGGCGATCTGTCAGAAACAGGTGAAACAATTTGGGAGCCCACTGACTTTGTTTCTCCGAATGACTGAGAATGACAGCAGTTAGGAAGTTGGGAAGGATTCTGGAGACCAAAAGGAAGAACAAACCTACCGATGTCGAAGGGAGAGAGTGAGTTCACATAAGACAGACAGGACAGCCCAGTGTGGTGGTGCACACCTTTGATCCCAGTACTCGGGAGGCAGAGGCAGGAGGATATCTGTGAGTTTGAGGCCAGCCTGGTCTACATAGAGAGTTCCAGTTCAGCCAGGGCCACATAGAGAGAGAGACCTGACTCTCCCCCCTCAAAAAAAAAAAAAGTCAGGACTTAGGCTCTCCTGCAATAAATGAGTTGTTCTTATCAGAAGTCTGGTTGATATCTGTCTGCTCTTTCCTGTCTCATTCCTCACCAGTGTAGTTTTTTAGCTGAAGTTCCTGTGATGTCATAGGTATGGCCTTTAGCTTTTACACCCGGTGACTGTAGAGGCTACGTACAAATGAATCAGTAGAGTGTCGGTTACTACCGTTTTTTTTTTTTTTTTTTTTTTTTTGTCCATATTGAGTCTGCGTTTTGTTTGAGAGGACACTAAGGATGGACACCTGGGGTCAGAGATGGTCTGGGCTGGAGCATCAGCATCTGGCCAGACCCAGTGGGCACAGGCAACACTGAATGATCCCAAAGAAGAACCTGGCCCCTCCCGAGTCTCTTGCTTTCTCTCTGGCACTGTGGTCTTCCATCTCTCTCGAACATACTCCTTTTATGTGATCCTGTCTTCAGTGAGGCCCCATCAGAAGCCATATTGGCAAGGTGTTGGTGGATGCTTTACAAGGTAACTGTGAGATTAGTTGCCCTTTCCTTTAAATCAGTGGTCCTCCACCTTCCTAGTGCTGCAGCCCTTTAATACAGCTCCTCGTGTGGTGGTGACCCCCAACCATCAAATTATTTTTGCTATGTCATGATTGTAATTTTGCTACTGTTATATTGTAATATAAATATATGTGTTTTCCCATGATCTTAGATCACACCTTTGAAAAGGTCATTTGACACCCCCCACCAAAGGAGTCATGATTCACAGGGTAAGAACCACTGCTTTAAAAATTATCTAGCCTCAAGCACTTTCTTTTATAGAAACATGAAGTTGACTAAAATCAATGCCTTGATGTGGCAAACGAGGGAGATGCCTATTATATTTGCATGAAGCCCACTGTGCAATGGTGCCCACCGTACAGTGGCACCAGTAAAAATGCCTTAAATTCTGTCTCCAGCCAGTTTGGGCAGCACTGGTCGCTCTCCCCTTCTCTGCTTTCCAACATCTGTTTCCTGGTGCTGCCAACCTCACAACACTTCCAGCCTTTGGATTCATCACTTAATGGGGACTAACATAGAGGGTGAAGTTCTTGGATTCCTTAGATCAGTGAAGGTGTACCGAGAGCCCTGCAGTAGGCAGAGCACCCCCTGCATGGGAAAGGCTGGAGGTTCTGATCTGCCCTGTGGCCTCAGAAGCTGTGCTTGAAGAGATCAGTTGCTCTGACCTGACCACGCCCTCGCAGGTGTCACATGCATTTCAGAACAGCACCACAGCCTCACCAGACAGTACAGTGAGACCAGGGAATGTCAGTTCCTATTTGAGGGACAGAGTTTATGACTTTGTTAAAGACACTGATATTTTTTTACTAGGTTGAACCTGAAAGCTACTCACAAAAATCATATATGTCTCAATAAATATTTGTATAATTATGAAAGATCTTGGAAAAAAATTTAATAGACTCAATTTATAGTCTACTGAGGACAGAATATAGCACTGCCATTAGTCCCAAGATTCTGAGGGTTACTAGAAATTAGCACCAAGGTTCCTGGCAGCCACAGTGAAACAGAAATCATCCTTCTCTTGTTTCTGGAAAAACAAAACAAAACAACGAAACAAAAGCCAAACTCAAACCATTACTCTAAGAAAGGAGCTTTGCTTGACATGTAAGTTTAGGAAGTACACCCAGTTCTCTTTCTGGTCCGAGGGCCTAGGCCCCTATCATCAGAGAGCGAGCAGGAAGATGCTAGCTCCATGCATCACCTGCACCCGTGCATCACCTGCACCCGTGCATCACCTGCACCAGTGCATCATCTGCACCCATGCATCATCTGCACCCTGCATAATCTGCACCCGTGCATCACCTGTACCCGTGTATCATTTGCATCCATGCATCATCTGCATCCATGCATCATCTGCATCCATGCATCATCTGCATCCATGCATCATCTGCGCCCATGCATCATCTGCACCTGTGCCTCGTCTGCACCTATGCATCACCTGCACCCGTGCATCCACCCATGCATCATCTGCATCTGTGCATCACCTGCACCCGTGCATCACCTGCACCCATGCCTCGTCTGCACCCGTGCATCACCTGCATTGCTTGAGGTGCCCACTCACCAGAGGAAAGCAGATTGTTCCCGATCATTGAACAGCTACTGAGTTCAGCCGTTTCATTTCCAAATCTTACTTTCTCATGGAAAAGTATTAGGGTGATGTCCTGCCTACAGGAGTTAGACAGGTGCTCTGAACGCCACTGAAGTCAGATCTGACATCATTAGCAAGGCAAGAGAGATGATAAACATATGAGACCGGAAGTAATGTGGGGGTGGGAGGCACAGAAAATGTGTACATGAGGGGACCAGAGGCTGGCATCAGGTGCCATCCTCAATCTGTGTCCATCTTACTTTATTTGAAAAAAAGATTAAGTGTGTGCACGTGTGCCTGTGTGAGTTTGTACCCCAGCACGTGTGGATGCCCACTGATGCCAGACAGAGTTGGACCTACTGGAGCTGGAGTTATTGATAGTTGTGAGATCTCTCTTGTGCTCCTGTGAAGGACTGCTTCTTACTGCTGACCCCTCTCTCCAGCCCCTCCACCCTAGTTTTGAGACAGAGTCTCTTACTGAACCTGGAGCTTTCTGTGTAGGCTAGACTGACTGGCTGGCTAGGAGCCTCCTGTCTCTGTCTCCCCAGCCCCAGGATCACAGAGGGACCCAATCGCTCCTGGCTTTCTGTGTGGGTACTGGGGATCTGAATTCAGGTTCCCATGCCTGTACATCATGCTGTCTCCCCAGGCCTCAGTCTAATGCATGTAATGATATATTCGTTTCAAGTGTATAGTGATATTGGCAGTGATAATGTTCTATCATGTTATTCCTCCTTTTAAAATATAAACAATTCAAGTAAGATCCAAAGAACAGATGGTCCATAAAAGTCAGCAAAACCTATTGAGAACTGCTCAAATTGTGCTCTCTTCCCTCTGGGAAAGTCCCTGGAGAAGAAGCTGGGTGTCGTGGACAGATGTGGAGGGAACTTTCTAGTGATGTGTGACTGGACACCTGGCCCTGTTCTGTTTTTCATGACAGAGAAAGCAGACTCATCAAGGCTGCAGGTGACCCAAAGCAGATAGAGACAGACCTAGTATGAAATGGCACACCTAGCTTCAGAATGATCCTGGGGTGGAGTGTGTTTTTTAAAAATCTGCATGTTAACTAGGTTTTAAAAAAAATCTACGTGTTATACCGAACAAGATAAGAGACACCTGCTGTTCCCTTTTTTGTATCACATTAAGAATTTATATTTGTTGCTGGGCGTGCTAGTGCACGCCTTTAATCCCAGCACTTGGGAGGCAGAGGCAGGCGGATTTCTGAGTTTGAGGCCAGCCTGGTCTACAGAGTGAGTTCCAGGACAGCCAGGGCTATACAGAGAAACCCTGTCTCCAAAAACCAAAAAAAAAAAAAAAAAAAAAAAAAGAATTTATATTTGTGTGTGTGTGTGTGTGTGTGTGTAGATCAGAGTGTAAACCAACAATTTATAAGAGTTTGTATCATTCTCTCCAGTGTGGGTTCCAGGAATCAACCCCTGGTCCTCAGTCTTGGTGGCCAGTGCCTTTCCCCACACAGCCATCTCTGCCTTTCTTTTATTTTCAGGGATTAAATACAGTGTGAAGACCATAGTCTTGTACATTTTGAAGGAAACCTTAAGCCTTGCTCTCTGGCAGGAGCATTTGTATACATAAGCACACATGCTGTCAGGTCTTAGGCTCCTCCAAGGTACCATTTAGTGGATTTAATGAGGTGCCGTGATTTTAGATTCTACTCTCTGTTCCATCGGCTGTGCTTTTGGTTGGTACTTGGTAAATTCCCAGGGGCGCTCAGCCAAGAGCTGGTATTTAGTGAGCTGCAACTATATACATATCATCTGCCCAAGTGCCAGGGCTGAGAAGCTGATGGAGACCCAGATTTCTCTCCCATGAGTCTGGGTAGGGGACAGAGTTACGTGCGGCTGTTGTCTGCAGTCATCTCATCGGGAGCACGGACTGAGCATTGTTGCTCCGAGACGCCTACGAGCAAACACTAAATAGCACTTCAAACAGACAGACAAACAAACAAAAACAAAACAAGAAAACCTTTCTGAAGCAAGGGTGAAGGTTCTGGAGCCCATCATTCCCACATGGCTGTGTTCTTTCTATTTCAAAATTGCACATTTACAGGCTCCTCTGGAGACACGTTGTTTGGAATGGATAGCCATCCATGAGTATTTGTAACTGGATAGTGTGGGAGGGCAGTAGAAAGGTGGAATGGGGCCCAAGGAGCCTAAGTCATTGAGAACACACAGAGGCATGGGATTCTTTCTCCCCTCTCCTGGTCTCTAGGCCCTGCCACAGTTTTCTTAAATCCCTGAGTGTGGAAGAGCCCACCTTGGCTGCCACCCTGGCTTGCTTGTTGCCCTTTGTACCTGGAGTCAGCCTCTAGCTCCCCACTAGGAGTCTCAGAATATACCACTCCTGTGTCGTTAAACCATTAAAATGGGAAGAGGATGTACATGAGCATGAAGAGGTACAGACTTTATTCTGGGAAAGGACCTATTCCCGAGAACTTTCTGTTCTTTTTCATTTAGGCTAAGTGGTTCTGTTTCTTCATCCCAGACTAACTGCAAACGGGTGTCTCTCATTTTCCATTTCATTACAGCTGGCCCACGAATCCCTCCTCATTCCTGAACTCCAGCCACTAGGGGTGGCGCACAGTGCTGAGCTGGCATCCTGTCCCACAGACCTTGGCCAAGGGTGTTCCCTGGAAACTTAAGTTGTCTAGGCATGAGCTCAGATCCTGGCGAGTTTGCCACCCCTCAAATAACTCCACGTGCTTCCTATAAAATGCTAAATGTAAAGCCAGAAGGTAGCTCCTCTTCTCTGCATGCCATAGCTTTCCCTTGCTTCTTCTTTCAAGACTTAACACCCAGAATGTGGCAACAGCTGTCATTACTTCTCGGCATGGCTGGAAGGCAAGCCTTCCTTCCTAGGTTCTCATTTTCTTCCAGAGAGGCCCTGGAGGGTGGAGAAGCAACAACATGCCATCTAGCAAGTCCCTGTGGGACCTTAAGGCCAGGAATGTTTCTAGTGGTTTCTGTAGGAAGAGACTCCAGTTCAATCAGTGAAATAGTTTGCACATAGGACCCCCAAATCAGCTGTCAGCATCTCCTCCTCCTCACCAGCTCAGTCTGCTCAGCCAGCCTCAGGCCTTCTGATTAGGGTGGTGTCATCCCCAGCTTCCAGAGGGTCTGTGAAATGCAAGTGACTGAGAATCAATCCACTGCCCCGCCTCAGCCCTCCAGGGTGCGTTGACCTCTCCTGTGGGAAAGGTTTCCTTTGGGTTGAATTTCTCTGGCTTGTTGCTTTAAAGTCAAGCCTCTTGTAAAACCTGAACTTCTGGTTTTCATACAAGTGATGACTCTCAGAGAGAACAGCCTTCCTTGGCCTGTTTGACCCAGGGAGCATCTCAGGGGAGAGGAAAAAAGGAAGGAACAGGAAAGTGTCACCCCAGAACTCTGTCTGTCTGGAAAAACACAAGAGCACAGCCACCCTCCTCATCTCAAGGTCTACACAGTCAACTGTTGAAGGTGAACCGCCCAAGAGAGGTGCTTCAAAATCCCCAAGAAATTCCAAGAAAGGGCTCGGGCTATTGCTTAGTGGTAGAACACTTACCTAGCATATGTGGGGCCCCAAGTTTAAGTCTCAAAGAAAAACTAAACCCTGAGAAAACATTGGACGCGTCCACTGGTCCTGGGAGGTGTTTGCTGGGTTTGGGGTAATGACCAGCACATATTCCCAGGATGGACGAGGACAGGCTGGAAAGAAGTGGCACTATCCGTGCTGAATAGTTTTATGTCAACTTGATACAAGCTAGAGTTATCTGAAAGGAGGGGATCTCAACTGAGAAAACACCTCCATAAGATCTGGCTGTAGAGCATGCCAGGGGGTGGTGGAACATGCCTTTAGTCCCAACACTTGAGAAACAGAGGCAGACAGATCTTTGAGTTCCAGGATAGCCAGGGCTACACAGAGAAACCCTGTTTCAAAAAGCTAGGTGTGTCAGGAAAGATCTGGCTATAGGGCATGTTTTAAATTAGTGATTAATGAGGATGAGTGGGTGATTTCATCCCTGGGCTGATTTCATCCCTGGGCTGGTGGTCCTGGGTTCTCCAGAAAGCAGGCTGAGCAAGCCATAATGAACAAGCCTCTTGTAAGCAGCACTCCTGCATGGTCTCTGCATCAGCTCCTGCCTCCAGGATCCTGGCCTGTTGGAGTTCCTGTCCTGACTTCCTTCAGTGGTGGCCTACAATGTGGAAATGAAAGCCAAAGAAACTCTTTCCTCTCCAACTTGCTGTTGGTCATGGTGTTTCATCACAACAATAGAAACCCTAACCAAGACAACATCCTAGATCCACTGTAACCTAGGATTGCTACGTGGATGTGGGGTAGTTGGGAAGCATCCACGTATGAAGGCATAACTTCTTGAAAGCACATTAAGAAACTAATTGATGAGAAAAATGAAGGCATTTTTCCAGAAGTCCAGGAATGTCTTAGTGGGGCAGATAAGCTCTGCTTGTTAAAGCAGAGCGGATAACCAGGAGGACTTCAGAGTGCAGCCTTCGTGAACTCTGGGGAGCGGAGATAAGATAAACAGAGGAAGATACCAGGAGGGAAGCTGCTCTAGAGAGCAACTGGATGGGCTCAAAAGGCAGCAGGCACATTCAATTAAAAACAAAACCCGGACAGCTTTCTCTTTTCTTCTTTGTCAAATCTTGAAACCAAAAAATGTGACTCTTTCCAAGGAGATCATTACAGTTAGCATCCGAGTTATGTGTAACAGCATTTGAGAGCTGTGCTTGGCCTGCCATTTAGGGGGAGCAGGGCACTCTACTCTAGCCCGAGTCTGTTATAGAAAAGAATTTTTACTAGCCTTTAAGAAAGAGGTCAATGGTCTTGTGTAATGGGATGGAATTTAGTGTCACGGTGTATTTGTCGAGTGCTCTGGGGCAGCAAGACTCAGCTTGGATCCTGGCTATCGGATCTGAAGCACATCACTTAGGTTTGCCACTTTACTGATAAGGAATATAACAGAGCCCACCCCACCCGTCTTTCCTGAGGATAAAAGCAGGGTGATACATTCAATGGTTGACAAGGGCTGGGGAGATAGGTCAGTCAGTAAAATGCTTGCTGAGTTCAATCCTGAAAACTTACCAAAAAAAAAAAAAAGAAAAGAAAAGAAAAGAAAAAAAGTATAACATGGTGAAGCGTTCATGAGATCCCAGCCTCGGTCAGGAAGTTGGGGACAGCCAGGCCCTTGGGGCTCACTGCTCAGTCAGCCTAGCTACTTGGTGACTTCCAGGCCAGTGAGAGAGCTTGTCTGTCTGTCTGCCTTTCTCTTTCTTTCTTTCTTTCTTTCTTTCTTTCTTTCTTTCTTTCTTTCTTTCTTTCTTTCTAAGATGGTGCCTAAGAAATGACACTGAGCCTATGTTCTGGTCTCCACATAACATACACACATTCATTTATATGTACACACATGCATTTGCTCACACATATTTATACATGCAAACACAGAGATGCTTGGCATCGTGTGCCTGTCACCCATAGGTACCCTGGAGAGATGAGAGAGTGAGGGCTCTCTACAGAGCTGCTGCCCTGAACTCACTCCCATGCGTCTCAGCTCTGAGAGGACTGGGGGAGTGGGATGTGCATTCTCTGCATTCAGCAGATGGAACAGAGCAGCAGACCCACCTCTTCATGGAGAGTCCCATGACTTCTGCCTCCCCTGGTCTCTGTGCCTCCCCTTGGGCCCACATCACGGTTCATTTGCTGGTGTGGGTCTGACATTGGAAACAGAAGGCTTGTAAGTGATTTTCCCAGCCAGGACAGGCTTGAGGATCATCTGGCAAAGCTCTGCGGGTGCTTGGTGTGTCTGGTAACTTTAAACAATGGGGACTGGTGACAGCAATCTAACAGGGAAGCATGCCTTTGGCAAGAGGCTCTGTGTTGTGTGTGTGTGTGTGTGTGTGTGTGTGTGTGTGTGTGTGTGTGTGTGTATTTTCACCTTGTCTGCTCTGGGAGGTGGAACTGGCTGTTTGCTTTGTAGAACAAAGAACAGGCCTATTTGGGCTAGAGAAGACCTGCAGGAGATAGAATACTGGAAGGCCTGACAAGGTTCCTCTTGGTTAAAACATACTTTAGGAGAAGCGTCTGGCCTACATCTGTCTTCCTTTTTCAGATAGGGGGGAACAAAAAGGCCACAGTCACAAGCTTAGACCTTGATCCAGCAAACAAAAGCCCACACAAAAGGGTCATAAGAAAACTGACCCTCTTAACCCTAGGCTTGTTGGCTGTCATAAATAGAAAAAGTATTGAGGACAGCAGCTAATCAGAGTAGGTTAAAAAAGAGCCTGTAGGTGGTAGAAATGGGGATATTCTACAGTCCTGAAAACAAGGGTGGCCCACACATGGAGAGGGGAACATAGACCCTCATATGATAGTTTACAGAGTCTCCTGGGGGCCAGGTTGCCCTGGAATGGCCTGTGTAGCCACAGGTAACTTTTAACTTCTGATTCTCATGCCTCCATCTCCCAAGTGCCTTTGTGCGTGCTAGGCAAGCACTCTACCAACTGAGCTACATCCCCAACTCCTCACATGGTGGTTTTAATCTTAAGACCATGACCAGCCAAGCATGTATGCCAGGAGGTGAAGAATTGGGTCAGTGCACAAGGAGGCCTGGAGAGGGTGAGCTCCCTGTTGGGAAGAAGCACGCCAGAAAAGGGAGAGGAGTCTCACAGCACAGGGTACTTCTTGGGTTCTGTGCCATCAGTGTGATGCCAGAAAGAACCTATGTGGTGTGGTATTAGTTAGCTTCCTCATGATTATGACAAAATAGCTGACAAAAGCAACTTCAGGAAGGAAAAGATGGTTTGGGCTCACAGTTTGATGGCTCACAGTTTAAGGGTGTGGCCCATCATGGCGGGGAAGACTTGATGGCAGGGGTGTAAAGTAGCTGGTCACACTGCATCCAGTCAGGAAACAACAATCAGTGGATGCTGGTGCTTAGCACATTCATATTCTCTCTCTCTCTCTCTCTCTCTCTCTCTCTCTCTCTCTCTCTCTCTCTAGTCAATGACACCAACCCGAGGGATGGTAATGCCCAGTTAGGTAGGGTGGGTTTCCCACCTCAGCTACCCCAATCTAAAAATTCTCATACAGACATTTGAAGAGACCTATCTCCTAAGTGGCTCTGGGTCCTGTCAAGTTGACAGCATTAACCACTACAGTGTGCTTCCCACCGTTGAGGATAAGAGACAGTAATGAGCTAAGGATCTGAGAGATGAACAGGAAGGTGCTGCTTTCCCAAGCTCCTGTGCCTGACAAGTTCTCTTCTCATCAGTCTATCCACCTTCTCTGCCTGGTTAGCCCATCTTCCCTAAACAGAGTAAAGGTTCCCCCCACTCCCACACCCAACCCCTACGGGCCGTGTCTCCACTGTGAATAACAGGGAAGTTGCTGGACTTTTTCCATCACAGCCTCTCAGCTGTAGAAACTGACGCAGCAGTTTAATACGTGGGCGGTTGTTTGCTTGCTTGCTGGCTTGTTGTTGTTTTAAAGTATTTATGTGAATCCAGTCCAATAATTAAAAATTGGCCAGCATTAGCTGTTCTCAAAAGGCTATATTCCCACTGGCTTATAGTCCAGTAGGAATCGTGCGTGGTGGACAGTCACATGAGTTGGTAGACCTACAACTGTGACAAGGTCATGGTGAGCGGGGCTGGGGTCTCACCTAGTCTGGAGGGTCAGGGACTGTCTCCTTGAGATGACAATGGACTAAGCAGAAGCTAATGAGGTAGGGAAGGTGACAGGTAATCCTTCAGGTAGATGTTCAAAGTCCCCATGGTACGAAGAAGTGTGACGAACCAGAGACTTTAAAAAGTACACGACAGAAACGTGAGTAATGATGTGACCTTGTTTCAAAAACAAAACAAAAAGAAGAGGGGCCTGATAAGCTGAGCCCAGGTTCTCAGCCAGAGATGGTAGAGAAGGAACTTGTACCAGAGGGTCAGGGAGCAGGACGGGAGTCCCTTCCCCCTCCCCCCACCCCCACCCCCGCCCCCGCCCCCGCCCCATTTCAGATCCTTCCTGATGCAAGCGTTCAGTTGGAGGTAAGGCCTTTAAGTTCTCACTGTAGCTTAAATTCCCCTGTGTCACTCTGAACAAGCCATTTCTTCTCTCTCTAGACCTCTCTTGCTCACCTAGAGAATGAGTGACTCTTTGTAAGCTGTAAACTACTGTCTCAGAGTCATTAAGGGGAGCAATTGCTTCTCAGTTAAGTGGATCTTAAGCCTCCCAGCAAACTACTGATTTGCTCAAAGTCTCTGAGGAATAAAAGCCTTTTGGGGAGAAATGNCTCTGAACAAGCCATTTCTTCTCTCTCTAGACCTCTCTTGCTCACCTAGAGAATGAGTGACTCTTTGTAAGCTGTAAACTACTGTCTCAGAGTCATTAAGGGGAGCAATTGCTTCTCAGTTAAGTGGATCTTAAGCCTCCCAGCAAACTACTGATTTGCTCAAAGTCTCTGAGGAATAAAAGCCTTTTGGGGAGAAATGTACAGGGTGTGTTCAATTCACACATTCCTCTGAAATTCAGGCCTCCTCTCTGAGGTGACAGCATAGCCAGGCAAGGGCCCCTTCAATGTTTGTGGGGGACTGACTAGCGATTAGAAGGTAAACAGCACCTTAATCAAGGAATCTGCTAATTGAGACCTTCATTTAGGACTGAAATTCATTTTTTATAGAGGGTGTTGAGCTTTCTCATAGAAACGGTATTGTAAGTTGAGGTTAGGTTCTCAGTCTAGCTAGCAAAAGTAGATTTAGTCCATGACACAGCCAGAATAGTGTTTCTTAACCAAGTTTGGTAGAGCCTACACGCCTGCCATTTCTACCCCTGCGAGGAAGAGGCAAGAGACTGAGGAGTTGAAGGCAGGCATGTTCTGGATAGTTTTTTGTTTGTTTGTTTGTTTGTTTGTTTACTTTCTTTATGGATTTTATTGGAGAGCTTGCTCCTTTTTAAAAAATTAGATATTTTCTTCATTTACATTTCAAATGCTATCCCAAAAGTCCCCTATACCCTCCCCCCACCCTGTTCCCCTACCTACTCACTCCCACTTCTTGGTCCTGGTATTCCCCTGTACTGGGGCATATAAAGTTTACAAGACCAGGGGCCTCTCTTCCCAATGATGGCCGACTAGGCCATCTTCTGCTACATATGCAGCTAGAGACAGGAGCTCTGGGGGTACTGATTAGTTCGTATTGTTGTTCCACCTATAGGGTTGCAGACCCCTTCAGCTCTCTGGTACTTTCTCTAGCTCCTATATTGGGGACCCTGTATTCCATCCTATAGATGACTGTGAGCATCCACTTCTGTATTTGCCAGGCACTGGCAAAGTCTCACAGGAGACAGCTATATCAGGGTCCCTTCAGCAAAATCTTGCTGGCATATACAATAGTGTCTATGTTTGGTGGCTGATTGTGGGATGGACCCCCGGGTGGGGCAGTCTCTGGATGGTCCCATCCTTTTGTCTTAGCTCCAAACTTTGTCTCTGCAACTCCTTCTATGGATATTTTATTCCCTATTCTAGGGAGGAATGAAGTATCCACGCATTGGTCTTCTTGATTTTCTTGTTTTGGGAGTTGTATCTTGGGTATTCTAGGTTTCTGGGCTAATATCCACTTATCAGTGAGTGCATATCAATTGACTTCTTTTGTGATTGGGTTACCTCACTCAGGATGATTTCCTCCAGATACATCCATTTGCCCAAGAATTTTATAAATTCATTGTTTTTAATATCTGAGTAGTATTCCATTGTGTAAATGTACCTCATTTTCTGTATCCATTCCTTTGTTGAGGGACATCTGGGTTCTTTCCAGCTTCTGGCTAATATAAATAGGGCTGCTATGAACATAGTGGAGCATGTGTCCTTATACATCTTCTGGGTATATGCCCAGGAGGGGGAGATGCAATAGTGATATACGGTTATCCCCATGGCTCCTGCATGGCTCTCTGAGGGCATCCTGGAACCAGTCTCAGTGTCTCAGGTATTGCTGGATCTAGTGGTAGTACTATGTCCAGTTTTCTGAGGAACTGCCAGACTGATTGTACCAGCTTGCAATCCCACCAGCAATGGAGGAGTGTTCCTCTTTCTCCACATCCATGCCAGCATCTGCTGTCACCTGATTTTTTTGATCCTAGCCATTCTGACTGGTGTGAGGTGGAATCTCAGGGTTGTTTTGATTTGCATTTCCCTGATAATTAAGGATGTTGAACATTTTTTCAAGTGCTTCTCAGCCCTTCGGTATGACTCAGTTGAGAATTCTTTGTTTATCTCTGTACCCCATTTTTAATGGGGTTATTTGAATTTCTGGAGTTCAGCTTCTTGAGCTCTTTGTATATATTGGATATTAGTCCCCTATCATATTTAGGATTGGTAAAAATTCTTTTCCAATCTGTTGTTGGCCTTTTTGTCTTATTGACAGTATCTTTTGCCCTACAGAAGCTTTGCAATTTTATGAAGTCCCATTTGTCGATTCTTGATCTCACAGCACAGGCCATTGCTGTTCTGTTTAGGAATTTTTCCCCAGTGCCCATATCTTTGAGGGTTTTCCCCACTTTCTCCTCTATAAATTACAGTGTCTCGGGTTTTATGTGGAGTTCTTTTATCCACTTAGACTTGAGCTTTGTACAAGGAGATAAGAATGGATCAATTCTCATTCTTCTATATGATAACCGCCAGTTGTGCCAGTACCATTTGTTGAAAATGCTGTCTTTTTTCCACTGGATGGTTTAAGCTCCCTTGTCAAAGATCAAGTAACCATAGGTGTGTGGATTCATTTCTGGGTCTTCAATTCTATTCCATTGATCTACCTGTCTGTTGCTGTACCAGTACCATGCAGTTTTTATCACAATTGCTCTGTAGTACAGCTTGATCTGAGCATCATGCCCTGGTCAGAGTTTTGTCCTTGGGCAGAACATTCAGCAGCTAATCTGGGGCATGTGGGGAGGTAGGTTCCTCATCCAGATTCCAGGCACTGGGTGGGGTGGTTGATGATGGTCATATAAAAATAGTGTGACTTCAGGTGCAAGGCTGATATCTTACCTGTCCCTAGAAGTCACGTTCAATGTAATTGCAAAAGGACTGTGTTGGGACTTCCTGGAGATCTACAAAAAGTATATGAGAGAACAGGGTCTTGGAGGGTCAGGGGGAGGGAAGAAGAATGACCCAGGAATTAGAGAAGTCAGACAAGCAGGGGGAGACGCAATAGTGATGTACAGTTGTCCCCATGGCTCCTGCAGGATGGCTCTCTGAGGGCATCCTGGAACCAGTCTCAGTGTCTCGGGGCAGTTGTAGTTTTGGATTGGACTTCAGTTAAAGGCCTTAATTTTGATTTTTGGCCTCACTAGTGTCTCTGAGGGATTGGACTGTTTTATCAATTGAAAAATTGTCTCACTAGAGGAGTTTGTTCCCAGTCAGGATGACAAACCAGGCTCTCTCAGTTGTTTTGGTTTGGGGTGGATGGTTGTTGGGGTGGATGGTTGTTGGGGTGGGTGGTTGTTGGGGTGGACGGTTGTTGGTTTTTTTGTTGGTTTGTTTTAGCAGAGTCTTCCTAAGGTTCCTGTCTGGTCCTGAAGTCACCGTGTAGCTCATTCGGAACTTGAGCTTGTGATACTCCTGCCTTAGCCTCCTAAGTTTTATAGGGATTTTAGGCCCACAAACTTGAGCCGTACACTTGGAGAAATAATTAGTACTACACACACCCTAACAAGGAAAGAGTACCTTGGAAAGTTTAGTATAAACATGGTACAGTAGGGTATCCTGAGGGGGTCTGATGTAGGCTTCTGATGTTTGAAAAATGGTCAGTCTAAACCACCCTTCCTGGTTCCTTCCTAGTGGGACAGTAGGGATGAAGATGTTGGCTCAACACAGAGACATGGCCATTGCAGAAAGGGGCAGAAATGAGAAGGCTCATTTTCAGAGGTTGTCTGTCTGTCCAGCCTCTAGAAATAGAGGCCAAGCAGCTGCTCTTCTGTCAGAGATATGGCCTGGAGGTTGGGCACACATTAGAAATTCCAATCAGTGCTTGAACTTGAGAAATTGGGTAGCTCAGATATCTGACATTCTCTGACTTGAAGATGAATGCACTCTATGCCTAGCTTAACTTACCTGTAGAAATAGAAACTTTGGTAGGCCAGAGACAGAGAGTAACCTTTATCCTCCATCTTGATACCATCTTCTCTATCACATAAGCCATGGCCTTGAGACTGTTAGACCATGGTTAACTAAATTTTTTAAAAAATGTAGTTTCTTGGTGTGAGTGTTTGTTCACACCCCACAGCACACATGTGGAAGACTTGGCTGGAAAGGCCCATGCTCTCTCCTCATTATGTCCCTTTGCCTTTGGGGGATGAAGCTTGTAATGGACTTGAGTTTTATTCTCTGTCAACTTGGGACGGGCAGTCTGAGCCTGGGAACAGAAGGTCTCTGCATGGCTCAATAAGCTACCTCACCTTGCAGTAATAAATGGGCCCACATCTCAGTGGCTGAACTGAGGAATACTTCTTGCTCTTGCCACGTCTCTAGTGTGCGTCAAGGCAGATGGTCAGGAGCTCTTTTGCTCATTAGAGTTCCTGGGACCCATGTGTCTGTAACCTCTGCTGTAGTGAGAGGGAGTGCTGAGTGAATGGGTCTTGGGGTCTGTACCAGGATGTGGCATGACACTTGTGTGTGTCTTGCATATATGAAGGTATGTATGTATGTATGTATGTATATAGTGCAAGTATGGGGGTACATGTATGTGTGAGAAGTACATGTGGGATGTTATAGAGGTACATGTATGAATGCAACCGTGTGTGTGTGTGTGTGTGTGTGTGTGTGTGTATGTGTGTATACATGTATTATATATTATATATGTGTGTGCACATGTGTGCATGCATGCATGCATACATGTATGGTTATATGTGTGGATACAGATGTATAGAGCCCAGAGGCCAACCTCACATCTCTTCAGTGCTATCTCCTTTTATAATTTGAGACTCACTGGCTTGGAGCTCACCAGGTAGGCTAGCCTGGCTTGCCCATTATTCCCAGGGATCCTCCTGTCTCTACCTTCCCAATGCTGGGCTTAGGGTTATAAGCACCCACTTCTCATCCAGCTTTAACATCTCTAAGAATTTTTTTTTAATTGTTTTTTCGAGACAGGGTTTCTCTGTGTAGCCCTGGCTGTCCTGGAACTCACTTTGTAGACCAGGCTGGCCTCGAACTCAGAAATCTGCCTGCCTCTGCCTCCTGAGTGCTGGAATTAAAGGTGTGCGCCACCATGGCCGGCTAAGACTTTTCTTTCTTTTTTTTTTTTTTAAGATTTATTTATTTATTTTATGTATATGAGTAAGTACACTGTAGCTGTCTGCAGACACACCAGAAGAGGGCATCAGATTCCATTAAGATGGTTGTGAGCCACCATGTGTTTCCTGGGATTTGAACTCAGGACCTCTGGAAGAGCAGTCATAATAAAGCCCAAGACTTTTATTTTCTAGATTAGCAAAGTATGTTTTAGTGATTCACCCTTCCCTCCTCTCCTCCCCACCCTGGTATCCTAGCCCTCGGGGATCCTCCCCAGCGCTCCCTTGTTAATGTTCCATGGGCCCTTTTCCCCATCCCTTTACCTGCCCTTCCTCATCACCGATCAGCTTTTAAAACTTTATCTATTTATTATTTGTGTATGGATGTGTGTGCATATGAGTGCAGGTATCCTCAGAGGCCGGAAGAACCTCTGGAGCTAGAGTTACACGTGCTTGTGAGCCATCTGATGGAAGTGCTAGGAACAAAGTCATGTCTTCTGGAAGAACCTCGAGTGTCCCTTAACTGCTGAGCCACCTCTCCAGCCCCCTGGTTTTTGTTTTTGTTTTTTTTGTTTTTTTTAATTTTAATTGGGTTTGAGGGTATCAGACTTGGATCCTCATACTTGGACAATAAGCACTTTACTGACTAGGTTTCCTACCTGGGTTTCCTCAGGCCCACTTCTTTTAGGTTGGGGGAAGAGGGGACAAAGCCAATCCCATAGTCACCCTCGACTTCAAGGGGACAGGGAACAGGGATTTACATGTACCAGGAGGGCAGAAAGAGCTGGAAATAGTGGGAGTAGCACATTTATGGGGGTCTCTTGTCAGCACTCAGGGGGCTTGTTCTGAAGAGTGGCCCTGGGAGGACTGCCCTAGAAAGGCCTTGCAAAGCCACTCTAGAGTGACCCTGGGTGCCTTGATTAGACTCCCTCTCTCCACCCCTCTGCCTTTCCCAGTTCTTTTAAGGAGGAAGATGGTATTTTGTTACCCAGAATAAGAATCATTTCTATAGCCTGGCTGGGAATGGTTGGCCCAAGGGGACAGAGGCCAGAGTCACCTGCCTCCTTCAAGGCCTTGCCCAACAGGAAGTCTGTGATTCATGCTCTGTAGCACTGGGTGTGCACAGCAATTCCTTCCTGGACGCTGTGGGTTGTTTACACAGCGACTAGTGATTTGACATTTGGCACTCTTGTCTCTCACTTCTCTTGATCTGTGCAGGGAATAGAATGCCACCTGTGTATTTTAAGGAAAGCAAACTGTGACTCTGTGGCATTGCTATGTAGACAAAACCTCCGAGTGAGCAGGTGGCCTTACCTGGGCCAGGAGAGGCCTGGTGCTGTTTTCCAGGCCGATTAGTGGGTTGGAGCTGGCTGCTGCCCCCCCTGCAGGCTGGCTTCCAAGGAGTCCAGAGAGCTTCTTGGGGCTTGGTAGAAGCTGCTTTCTCAGTTCTGTCCCCGGGAACTGCCACTTTAAGTTAACATGAGAAATAAGTAAAGTTTGCCTTGTTGTATGTAAGTTAACCCCAGGGGTTGTAGGACTCGGCCTTCAAGCTTGCGAACAGCCTTGGTCTAGCATCTTGATTCTCAGTATGACAGTCATTTCCTTTCTCCAGCCGTAACCTTGGATGTAAAAAAGAGAATTTCATAATGCTCTGAATGGTCATTTGCCCTAACTTGAGGGTGCTAAGAAGCCCCCATTCAAAAGTGAGGCCTCTGAGTTGAGAGCTCTTGGTGCAAGCATTTTAGTTTAGGGTTTTTGTTTGTTCGTTTGCTTTGTTTTTTGGGGGGGAGGGTTGCTCTCGTGTAGCCCAAGCAGACCTTGAACTTCTAATCCATCTTGCCTCCAACCTTCCAAGTGATGGGATTAATGTACCACAGTGCCCAGTTTATGAAATGCTGGGGATAGAACCCAGAGTTCATGCATGCCTGGCAACCACACTACCAACTGACCTACAACCCCAGCCCTGCAGTTTGAATGTTAAAAGTTGCATAATTTCCACTGCTTTGAGTTGGTCCCCAGCATCTGTGGATATGTGGTGGCAACAGAGCAAGATGACTAAGGATACACTTTCCTAGGTGACAAGATCTGTGGGGGAAGGGGATGTGTAACCTTGGTGGCTTTGAAGACCTGTGTGGCTCCAGGATGAACCTTCGGCTTGTTTTGGAGGGATACCCACATCAGTGTGGGATACTAGACTTATCCTCTTCAAAATCCTGCTCATCTTGTCTAGGATAGGCACTGGCAGCCAGCTGTGCTGTGACTCTCGGTAAGTCGTCTGGTCTGTCAGTGAGCAGGCTAATCTCAACCGGGAGTCTAACCCCTGGTTTATTTTCCTGCTTCCACTCTTAGTTCTTTCCTGGTGACACAAGCTCAGAAGTATGGCATTGTCTGAGAAAGCCTCTTCTGCAGGCAGCTCCTTGCAGCTAACAGCAGGGGATGCTGGATTCTACAAACAGATATTTCATATGTTGGTCATAAGGTTAGCTTAGACCAACCCTCTTTGGGAGGGAGAATGTGAGAGAATGGGTCTTAAAGATATAACATGAGGCTCTTTTTACCCCCCTCCCCCCTCCCTCCCCACCTCCATCTTCGGTCAGTCTCCAGCCTACCTTATGTCTCTCACATGAACAGAATCATGTGTTTAGGCACAAACTCCTGAGCACATGGGCCTTTGGGGGAAATCAACGTTTTCTTTATTTTGGTCGAGTGGGAATTACTCTTATGCTCATCTTGAATATATGGATGTATTTATTATGTGGTTTAAATGACAGCCTGTGTCAAGCACGGTTTGTGAGCGAGTGTTGGGGTGTGTGTGTGTGTGTGTGTGTGTGTGTGTGTGTGTGTGTCCATGAATATCAGTTCTGCAGTGGAGAGCATCAGTTGGAACTGGTATTACAGAGAGCTGTGAGCCTCCAGGTGGGTTCTGGGAACTAAATCCAGATTCTTTGCAAGAGCAGCCAGTGCTTTTAACTGCTGAACCATCTCATAGCCCCAAATATTAGGATGATTTATTATCATAGTTTTTGTCTGGATCTGTGTTTAAGTTATGGGTCTTTCTGAGAATGAATCTTGTGGGTTTTTTTTTTTTTTAACCTCTTAAAGTAAAACATAACTTTTTTTATTTTACAAGGAAACAAGTCTTGTGTGTATGTGTGTGTGTGTGTGTGTGTGTGTGTGTGTGTATGTGTGTGTGTACATGTGTATTGGACTTACTTATCCTCTTCAAAAATCCTGCTCAACTTGTCTAGCATAGGCACTGACAGCCAGCTGCTTTGTAACTCTCCATAAGGTCCTGTGGTCTGTCAGTGACCCAGCTAATCTCAACTGGGAGTCTAACCTCTGTTTTATTTTCCTGCTTTCTGTATATATACATTCATCATTGTGTATAACGTGTGTTTGTGATGTGTGAGGTGTCATGTTGTGTGCATGGAGGTCAGAGGTCAACTTTGAGGAGCTGTTTCTCTCCTTCCCTGTTTGCGTAGGTTCTGGGACTGAACTCAGTTTGTCAGAGCATCTACCCACTGAGCCATCCTGCCTGCTCCAGGAGACCACTTACATTTTTAAGCTACATAATCATGAGTTACTATAGGAAAAAAACCCCAGAATCATTAAGTAAGATAAAGAGAGACTCTGAGACCTGGCGGCAGGTGGAAATGCCATGTGAGAGTCCTAGAAGGTCAAGTTCAGCTCTGTGATTGCCTAGTACGGCCTGCTTTCCTCAAGTTCCTTCCAGGCCCTTAGACTATTAGAACAGCAAGACCTACCCAGAGTCATCATAAAAAGACTAGCAGGGTCTGGTCTGGAGGCCACAGCTGACACAAGGAAACTTCAGAAGAGCCTCAGGGATCTTGGCCTTGGAGTCAACTCTCCCTTGACACATCTGGGACTTTGTAAGCACAAAGAACTTGACCAGGTGATCTCAAGCCAAAGTGGGTCCCAGATCAGATAGAATGCAGGAGAGGCCAGTGACAAGGGTATCACTAGCCTGGCCCTGGACTTGTTAGAGACAGCGTCCTGGCCCCGCTCTAGACCTTGAGACAGAATGAGCATTCATTGGATGATTCTTATGCCCAGGAGAGCTCAAACCACCACAAACTTCTGATAGTAAAATCCACAGAGAACTAGAAAAGGACTGGAGGGAGACTTTTCATTCTCCCAGACAAGGTTTCTCTGTGTAGCCCTTGGCTGTCCTGGAGCTTACTCTGTAGACAGAGATCTGCCTGCCTCTGTCTCCTGAGGGCTGGGATTAAAGGAGTGTGCCACCACTGCCTAGCCTAAAACAGGCTTTTTAAAATTACTAAATAGCTCACCATCATTTGGGTGGGTGGGGGAACCTGAAGACAGTATAAGGGGGTGTGACTTCCTACATCTTAGAGTGAGCAAGGGATTTATTATCACTCATCCAGGCTGTCACTGGGCCAAGGAGAACAACTATACAGTTGTGTTGTGGAGAGAGAGCAGCCTTCCAGCAGGTGAGCTGAGCTGGGGGGGAGGGTTGGCAAAGAGGGGGCATGGGGTACCTCTCAGCCCAGCTCCTGCAGCCTCAACACACTGGAGTGTGGAGTGGCCAGTGGCACGGAACTGACAAGCCAGCATTCTGTCCCCTGCCCTCTGGGCCTCCACGCCTCAGCTGTTTGCCCTCATTCAGCAGAAAAGGGAGACAGGAAGGAAGCAAAAGCTGGCTGCGGCAGGGGCCTTGTTAATTAGTAAAGCCCGAAAGGTCTGTGTATTGGTTCTGCACTGGGACAAGCCCAGAGGCCCTGGCCATCTGCCTGTTGGCCACGAGGAGTGAGGTGTGGTACCTGAGCTCTGAAAGGAAAGGGTAGCCAACCCCTCAGTGAAGCAGAGCACTGCAGACATAGCCACTGGTGTGCCGTGGTAGAGCTTTGTGCTGGTCTTAAGGGGATATGTCATCCTGTTCCAGAGGCCAGTGAGAGGGTCCTGAAGTATGGATTAACTCAAGTGGCACTTGCCAGCAGTCATTATTTGCAATGCGCTGTGACATCAGACTGGGGTTTGGTCTTTCTGTGTCACAGTAAGTAGTCACACCTCCCCCAATTCTCTGCCCCTCACCCCTGCTACCGCCTTTTAAATTAGTAACTAGAGCACGTGGTTGAGAGTGAAGGAGCTTAAAAGCAGTGTAAATTCAGCAGTTCAGCACATTCAAATTTTTTGTCCTTAGTCACCATTAGTTCACCAGCTCCACCCACTGGTCTAGGTGTTTAATGAATGAACCAGCCAGGAAACCTGACTCGCCCTTTAAATACCGTAGGCTCATCTCTGCACAGCACCAGTTGCTCTGGAAAGGCGAGGCTCTCCAAGAAGTGTAGGCTTCAGGGATGGAGGTGTGGCTCAGAGGTTAAGAGTGCTTGCGCTTTCCCAGAGGACCAGAGCTCTGTTCTGAGCACTGACACTGGGTCGTTCGCAAATGTTTATGAGTGTAGCTCTGAGGTGGCTCTCAACCTTCCTGAAGCTTCAGACCTTTCATAGAGTCTATTTACTTCTGTTTCTACTTCACTACTGTAATCTTGCTACTGTTATGAATCATAGTGAAAATGTCTGATATGCGACCCCCCAAAGGGATGATGACCCACAGGTTGAGAACCACTGCTCTAAGGGATCTTTCTACACTAACGTAAGTGCAGGAGCACTTGCACACACACACACACACACACACACACACACACACACACACAATCTTTTTTTTTAAATGTAGGTTTGAGGAGCTGATGTAGGTTTAAACCCAGATGGTTCAGTGGGTGGGGTCCTTGTCCCCAAGACTTAAGAACCTGAATTTAATCCCCAGAACTCACATGGTGGAAGGAGAGTACTGACTGACTCCTGTTAGTTCTCTCCTCGCTTCCACACGCACGCCACGGTGCATGCACAACACCAACACGCACGATAATGAATGAATGAATGAATGAATGTAAAAAATATGTAGGTTTGATTTGAGGCTGGTAAAATGGGAAGGTATGGCTTGAAGCCAAGGCTGCAGTGGTAAGCTGGGTGAATGTCCTCTCTCTGGGAAAACACATGTTGGACTGCTAGTAAGAACACCCTTTGTGGGAGTCAGGATTTCACTCGGCTGCTGTCTGCAGCAGTGTGTGAATGAAGCAGCAAGCTCTGCCCCATGTACAGATGAGAAAGTGGAGGCTGTGGGAAGAATGGAGAACATCCTGGAGACATCCTGGAGTTAAGTCGCCCCTTCTCTCACACCTCGTTCCACCCTGTCAGGCATTCCCCCAAGCAAAGGTGGGAATTCCACTCTGCAGAGTTCCTGTGCAGAATGGTTGAGGAAGAGGGAGTCTGGCAAGGATCCTAAGGCTAGTGGTGAACCTTCCTTGGATGCCAAACCTGCGTGATCATTAATATAAAAGGCTGGGGAGATGATTTGCCTGGCAAACACTGGATGTGAGTTTGATTCACAGAACCATGTGAAAAATCTGGCTGTGGTGTCAGGTACTAAAATCCTAGTGCCTGGGAGATGGAGACAGAGGGACGGCTCTCTGGGGACTGGCTGGCCGCAACTCTAGCCTACTCTTGAGTTCTAGGATAATATGAGACTCTGTCAAAAGAAAAAGAAGAGGGAAAGAGGGGAAGAAAGAGGGGAAGAGAGGAAGAAAGGAAAGGAAAGGAAAGGAAAGGAAGAAAGAAAGAGGAAAGGGATGGAAGGAAGGAGGGAGGGAGCCTGAGGAATGACTACTCTGGCTTCCACATGTGCCAATACATGCACTCCTCCGTCCCCCTTCCCCATCAAATGACACAGCATAAAGTTAAAATGTTACACTGGGCAAGGCAAGATTTGTAAAGAAGAAGTCCAAACCTAAGAGCTGTTATCCATAACCCCTGGGCTTTCTCTGTCACCCCACAATGGGTTTCTCCACCTCAGGGTTGGCTGGTATAAATGCTGTAGGACAACCATCGCTGCAATTGCAAGATGCTGGTCTGCCTGTGCCTGTTTGCCTCCTAACCATCAGTGAGAAGGAATTGCTTCACACGTAAACCAGCATGAGAGAGCTGTGTACACTTTGTTTGTACAGCTGCTGCTGGCCTCCAGCTTGGCTCCGCTATCTCTTATAGGGCAGAAGGGCCTGTGAACAGGCTGGAGAAAGGTTTCCAAAGGCTGGAGGAGGAGAAGGAGGAGGGGGTAGGAAAGGGGAAGGGGGAGGGGGAGGAAGAGGAAGAGGAGGAGGAGGAGGAGGCAGCAAGAATGTGCCTGATTGTCCTCCAGGTGCCTGTGGCCAAAATGGTTGAACTTTAAAGACGAAGCGAATATTTATTTTATAAACATGACTCCACATTGCCTTTCTGTGGTTCAGAATTCTATAATGACAGAATGCTATAGTGACACTTGCAATGGATGGACTTGCCTCTGCTTTCTCTCAGCCCCACTTCCCTTCCTCAGTCTGTCAGGACGACCAGTTCTGAGTGAAGCCAAGCAGACACGTAACCATCCTGTGCACAGAAAGGCCTGGGTGGACTGCTCTGCCCCTTGCTTGGTTTCCCCTCATTCCTTCCTTCTCCAGCTACATAGAGTCATTGAACTGACACAGTACTGAATAAAATTCAGTAAGATCACAAGCTTTTATGGTAGATTTTGTTTTTGTTTTACTGTGAGTCTCACTTTGTAGCTCTGGCTGACCTGGAACTCACTGTGTAGACCAAACTCACAGAGATTCACTTGTTCCCCAAGTACTAGGATTAGGGTTGTGCATCGCCACACCTGGCCATTAGCCTCATTTTTGTACCGTTTTGCACATGCATGGGCTCTGATACTCGGAGAGAGGTTGCAGTGCAAAGGGAATGAATGCCCCTTGTAACTTCAATAGCTACTAACATGTTACCTTCTAGGCCTTCTTGCCAGTGTTTAACCTGACCAGCCTTGTTTTCTGACTCTTCCACACACTGTTATCAGTGCTGCCCAAACCTTTGGCCTTGGCTGTCACTGTCTTACTGCAGCTTTTAGTCGTGGTCCGGGCTTTGAAAACAACAGTAGAAGAAAAGCTCTATCTATTGCTTTGTGGCCGTGATAACAGCAGAGGGGTTTTGAGTTGCTGGAGTGACAGGGGACTGGGGTTGTTTTTGTTGACTGTGACTGCCTGCATGAGTGAATAAGATAGAATGATAGGTGGTAAATGCACAGCGCTGCGAATCAGAAGCGCGTGCCCTGGGTGCCCTCTCTGATGGCATGGTCTCTCTAATCTTGCTGTGACATCTGGATGTAAGATGAGGGAGTCACGGAAATATCCCCAGCATTATAAACATGGCCTCTGTGTCTGCACACTCACCTCTGGGTCCGCAGAGCTTTCCTAGACCTGGCATCTTTGCCACATGAATGGGACCCAGACATCATTACGGATCTGGAAAAGGTGCTGTGGGAACTGGGGCGTCTGGGAGGTGGGAGGCCTGGCCAAGCTTTTCTATAGCATTTTCTTCGCTTGGCTCTCTCTAGAATGACTTTGATACAGTATGTGCCTTGAACAAAGGGGTACATGCTTCGTTTATTCTTGGACGCCAGGACTGTTGTTGAATTAGGTATGGTTCCAGGAAAGGGGAAGTTTGTTTTGTGGTCTTTTTATAAAATAGTGAGCTGGCGGGGGGGGGGGGGGGGGGGGGGGGGGGGCAGTGGTGGGGAAACAGGGGCCAGAGAAGGTTTCTGGAGAGATTTGCCAACAAAGGCTTATGTTAAATGTTAAACTATTTGTAAACTCAGTGTGGTTTACCACACCGTGAAGTACACTGAGAAAGGCAAATTAGCACTTTGCAAATAATCAAAACAGCATTAAGTGCAAGAATATACACACGATCCCCTAGAGGCAAACACAGCCTGCGCCACTCTGAAGACTTGGGCCAGGGTGACCCTGCCAGCTTTGAACTTACAGACCCAGTGCCCTACTCTAGCAGGCCAGGGTGTGAGTTTGGTCCAAACCAAGGTTAAACCAGGTCTGGTTTTCAGCGTCCTTCCTTTTCCTGGGAATTCCAGGAACATGAGAACCTGCTGGGATACAAGTGTTCTTTCCTTGACTGAATGATTTGGGCAGGCATCAGGGCTCCCTCTCCTCTCACTAACACAGCTGCAGACCCCTATGTCCTGGGGCAGAAGAGACAGTTCACAGGTTGAAAGCACTCGCTCTTCTTGCAGAGGACCAAGTCTGGTTCCCAGCACCCACATGGCTGGTTACAACCATCTGTAACTCCAGGGGTACACAGACATACATGCAGGTAAGCACTCATACATATAAGTAAAAATGAATCTTTTAAAAACAACTAGACCTGTGCTCAGGACTAAACAATCTTTGCCCACCGTCCCTACTCTGCCTCCGGCTCTTCCCTGTGTCAGTCTAAAGGAAGAAGAAGAAAAGAAAGACATTAACGTATAGTTCACATAATATACAATGCCATGGCTTATAGTGTATTTACAGGGCTGTGTGGCCATTACTATAGTCAATAGAATGTTTTCATTAGTTCTCAAATGAAATGTATGCCCATCAACAGACCCTCCCCACCTCTTTCCCATACCCTTCCTCTAGCCTTGGCCAATCATTAAGCTATTTTTTCTGTATCTTTAGATTTACCATTCCAGAACTTCCCTTCCACACCAGTCTAGGATCTTTCACTTAGCATCACGTTTACTGTTGTAGCCTACATCAGCATTTTACTCCCTGTCACGGCTCTTTGTCTGGATTCACACTTTCTTTACCTGTTCATTAGTCAATGGGAACGTGAGTTGTTGCCGCTTTTAGGATACCATGAATAATGAATAATGAAGTCCTGAGCATGTGTATATACATTTTGATGTAAGTGGGGTTTTTATTTCTCTTAGGCTATAAAGAAGAGTGAATGTGATGGCCTCAGGGGAACTTGGTTTAGCATTGCTTTGAAGAGCTAACAGCTTTCCTGCACAGCTGCACAATTTTATATTTTCTCAGCAATGCATGAGAGTTTTAGCTTTTCCGTATTGTCCCTAGCACTAAGTATGTGTGACTGGTCAATCCGATTTGCCCTTGCCGAGTAGCTAAGAGTACTGAGCCGCTATTCATGTGCTTGTTTCTGTATCTTCTTTGGAAACAAATCTATTCTTATCCTTTGCCTACATCAAGAGTGGGTGGTTTTCTGGCCATTGAGATACATGCCTTTGATTTCAGCACTCAGAAGGCAGAGGCAGGCAGATCTCTGTGAGTTAGAGGCCAACCTGGTCTACATAGTGAGTTCCAGGGCAGTCAGAACTGTGTGAGAGACCGTGTTTGTTTTGTTTTGTTTAGTTTTGTTTTAAGTGGGTTATCTTTTTATAATGAAGGTGAAGAATTCTTTATTCTACTATGATCTGATTGGTCAATCTTTCCTCTTGTTCTGTGGGCCACCTTGCTATGCTGCTACTGCTATCTGCAGTACTGTGAAGGTTTATTTCTTCCCACAGGCTACTCTCATAGTGAATTACAAACTCACAACCACCTTTAACTCCAGTCCTAGGGGGCTATAATGCCCTCTTCTGACCGCCTTGAGTACTTTACACACATGGTATACATAAAACATGCCGGCAAACACATACACAGAGACATCTGTCTGTCCTTTCATCATCTGTGCTTCTGTTACTGTAGCAGGGGGACCTTTGTGTAGACCAAGATCACAGATAGGCATCCCTGTGTCTTCTAAGAGTTTAAATAGTTTTAGTTCTAGAATTTAGTTGTAGATTTATTTTGTGAAAGGGTGCTGTCTTCATGTGTTTTGCTTGTTACAAGGTCATGTGTAGTCCAGCTAACCTCAAATTCATTATGTAGCTGAGGATGATTTTGACCTCCTCTTCCTCCTGCTTGCACCATCTGTATGAGATGCTAGGGACCACACCCACTGCTTTATGTATTCTGGGCAAGCAGTTTGCTAATGGAGCTGCTATGCCCCCAGCCTCCCATTTTCCCCATCTTTAAAGTGGGATGAGAATAGAGTCTAAACTCCATCTTTAAGGTGGGATGAGAATAGAGTCTAGGCTCCTTAGAAGATGGAGAGCTCAGAGACAGGGTGGAGCTTAAGTCCATAGCTCTGCTTAAGAGCAGGTGACAGGCAGCAAGTGTCCTGCAGGCTGTCATTCACCCTGTCTTCTTCCTCTGACATTCAGCTTGTTTTTTCAATACTGAGTATTGAAGTGATTCCCTCAGCTAGGTGGTGGTGGTACATGCCTTTAATCTCAGCACTCATAAAATGGAGGCAGGAGGATCTCTGTGATTTCAAGGCCAGCCTAGTCTACATAGTGAGTTCTAGGACACAGGGCTATTACATAGATAAACTGTGTCTTGGAGAAGGAGAAGAAAAAGAAAAAATATGGAGGAGGAAGAGGGGGGAAGAGGAACGAAGGAAGGAAGGAAGGAAGGAAGGAAGGAAGGAAGGAAGGAAGGAAGGAAGGAAGGAAACAAGAAATGATGATGATGATGATGATGATGAGCCCCTCAGACATGCTAAGCAAACCTATTGCCATGAAGTTACATCTCCCACTTTTTAAAAATCTTTAATTTTGAGATAGAGTCTCTCTAAGTTGCCTAGGCTAGCTTCAGTTCACCAACTATCGCAAGCTGGCCTGGAATTTTCAGTCAGCCTGCCTCATCCTTCTGTTACTGGGATGGCAGACATACACCAGGAGGTTCCAGCAGCAACTTCCTCCACGGGTTGGGGACCACCTATGAGTATTCAGTACTGATCTCCTTGTTCGCAGAATGTTGAGGTCCTGGCCAGCAGGAGCAACTCCTCAGAGCAGAGCCAGGCAGAGGCTGACCTGCGTGAGAAAGTGCTGAAGGAGGAGAATGAGAAGCTGCAGGGGAGGATTGCGGAGCTGGAGCGCAGGGCGGCCCAGCTGCAGAGGCAGATGGAGGATGTGAAGGGCGACGAAGCCCAAGCAAAGGAGACACTCCGGAAGTGTGAGGTAAGGCAGGGCCTTGGCTGGGGTTTGGCGGCTTGCAGCCCTCTCTCCTGAAAGTGATTTCAGACGTGGGGAAGGCAGTCAGGATTTAGTTAAGATGTCAAGGTAAACTGCAAACATCTCTAGGAGTGGCCTGTGGGCAGGGATGACAAAATCAGGATGAGAAACATAGGCCTGGGCTGCACAGTCCCCAGAGACTCAGGCATCAGATATACTCACCTCTTTGAGGCTCACAGGGGAACCTCCTAACACCTGCAGAGGCCATTGTCACACCTCCAGTAGGCTGACGCACTAAAGACATCCTTTCTTTAACACATAGCTGATATTTTGGGAGATTTTTAGCAAACCAGTTATCTGGTTTGCCTGAGCTTTAAAGTAGGAAGCAGTTAGGAAAAAAGGTGGTGAGAAATGGCAGCTGAGTGGCAGAGGGCCATGTTGGGCACCATCAGGGCACCTGCATGCGTTCTACAGCAGGGCCTTGCCCTACGTGGAGTTTCTGCATATCTAGGGGTAAAGCTTGGGTACTTGTATTAATGGAAACAAAACAGAACACCAAAGTAATCCAGAAAGTCACATGTACATAAAAGTGGGACTCTAGCAGGGTACACACCCAGGAACCCAGCTGTTCCTTATCATCTTTATCCTATGACAGGAATACCATGACCATGGCCATCTCTTGTCCTTACATCTTTTGACCTACCTGTTTTGTTGTAGAGTGAAGTACAGCAGCTGGAGGAAGCCCTTGCGCATGCCAGAAAGGAAGAAAAAGAAGCCACCTGTGCCAGAAGGGCACTGGAGAAGGAGCTGGAGCAAGCTCGGGTAAGCCCCAGCTGTCCCTTCCTCCCCCATGTAGGTAGACATGGCCACATTGCCTTTCACCTGTATAGCCACCCTGAGCTTCAGATGGCCAATCTAGACTGGTGACTCAGAGGTAGGGGACAGTTGGTAATCTCCGGAGAGGTTTAAATTGTCACGGTGGGAAGATACTGCAGGTCTACTCTGAGCATCCTAGAAAGCACAGGCTAGCCCCATAACAGTGAACACAGGCCAGCTCCACAATGGTGAGCACAGGCCAACCCCACAACCATGAACTTTTCTGGTCTAAATGTCACCATGCCAAGGCTGAGAAGCCCTTGATGGGAAAATTCTCAACAGTTTTGCAGAGATAAAATATAAACAGTGTATGAACGCTAGCAGGACTTGTCTCTCAGACGGCCTGGAGTGGCCTCTCTGCAGAAGCCCATTTCCCTTCTCCTTTGGGCAAACACATTCCATACTATGATGTCACTCCTTCAAAACGGCTATGAAAAGAGGCAGGAAGAAGTCATTTCCTTGAGACCAGATAGCTATCTGTCTTCAAAACCAGGGAGGTTCGTAGAAAACGAGATTTTCCCATTTGGATGTCAGGAAGATTATTCGAAGTCCACTGTAGTCAAAGCCAGCGTTAAATCTGTAAATTGACGTTTGCCCAGTGGCCTCACTGTGCCTTCTTTCTATCCTCGTCTCTCAGGTTTTTAAAATGCTGCCCAAATACCCTGGGGTGAGTTTTGGGGAAGGTGACAGGCGAAGGGCTGGCTCTGGTAGGCTGAGGTTTACAGTGGGGAACCCACTGGTCTGCAGGGTCTGGTGGGGGACAGCAAACAGAAAGTGAGTCAGACTTGGAGCCATGGTTCAGAGCTCTAAGTGCACAAGGCTAGTTTTCCGAAGTTCTCTCCTGTGGTGCTGAGTGGGATCCACACTCAGACATCATGACACCTGGCTTTTCCTTGGGCGCTAGGGACCTGAGCTCAGATCCTCATGCCTGTACAGCAGGTACTGTACCCACTGAGCCAGGTCCCTGGGTCCCCTCTGCAGCTTTAACTCCGGGAGCAGTGTTGAGTGAGGCACTTGGAAGCCTCAGAGATGACGCTAACAATACAAACCCTAATAGTGGAATAAAATTTGCATGTGGAGGGTGGGGAATGACCAGATAGGTGATTCTGAGACCCAGAGTAGGTGGAGCTACTATGGTGGCCTTGAGCTTGGGGATCATTACCTGTTAATAGATGCAGAGCCTTTGACTACACGACTAAGATCAGTAACCAAGGTTCACTAAGCTCCCAGGGATGAAGGAGACAGGAGGGAGGTGGCTTCTCAGAGCCGTGGGAGCATAGTAATTACAGAGCAGCCTTGGAAGTGACAGGGCTTTCCCTGTCTGCTGTCTCAGTACACAGATGCCTCGAGGGAGGGGGGATAAGCACTAAGAGCCCCCCCATCTCTAAAAAGATTTATTTATTTAATATTTGTGAGTATGCTACACTGTCACTGTCTTCAAACACAGAAGGAGAGGGCATCGGATCCCTTTATAGATGGTCATGAGCCAGTGTGTGGTTGCTGGGAATTGAACTCAGGACGTCTGGAAGAGCAGTCAGCGCTCTTAACTGCTGAGCCAACTCTCCAGCTCTAAGAGCCTTCTTTTAAGGAAAAAATTATTTTAAAAATTAATAGCAAGCCGGGTGTGGTGGCACACGCCTTTAATCCCAGTACTCCGGAGGCAGAGGCAGGCGGATTTCTGAGTTCAGTTCGAGGCCAGCCTGGTCTACAAAGTGAGTTCCAGGACAGCCAGAGCTATACAGAGAAACCCTGTCTCAACAACAACAACAACAACAACAAAAATTAATAGCTATATGACTATGTCTTATATCAGATGTCCCTTAACATAGAATGCAAATCCTAGCCTTTTCACGTGGAGTCACAGTGTTTGGGACAGATGGGGAATCCATAAACTTGGATTTGAGCATTATCTCAGATAATCTTAAAATGTCCCTTAGAAATGCCATCTAGAAAAATGTTCTGTCTCCTCAGCTATGTAAGAAATGTGTTCTACACACACACACACACACACACACACACACACACACACACACACACACGGCACCAGGGTGGATTGAGAGAAAAAATTTCTAAAAAGTCACTGCTACAAAGACATGGCCCAAATTCATTAAAAAACAAGCAAGCTGGGACCTTTGAAAGGTGGGTGTGGGAATGTGTTGTTTGTATATGTGTGTGTATGTGTGTGTGCACATGTGTGTACTTGCGCCCATGCTGTCCCAGGGTCACACCACCACCACCATTGGTGAAGGTGAAGAATTGGCTTGTGTGTATAGGACCACACAGGCATCTGTGAAAGCCAAGGTTAACAGGGATATCTTCCTCTATTGCTTCCCACCTGTTGTGTTTGGTTTGGTTTGGTTTGGCTTTTGAGATAGGGTTTTTCTCACGTAGCCCTGGCTGTCCTGGAACTAGCTCTGCCAACCAGGCCAGATTCAAACTCCCTGAGCTCTGCCTCCTGAGCCTCCCGAGTGCTGGGATTAAAGGCATGTACCACCACTGCCAGCACTACTATGGGTGGTGGGGTATTGTGTATATGGGAGTATCCACGTTTTTTGAGAGATCCTTAGAGTTTTCTGCGCACATTGGAATCAATCTCACTGGTTGTAACAACTCCTCTTCCCTATTTTCCTCCCCAACCCCAGAAAGTAAACTCCAGACAGAAACCCTAGGGTCTGACCTGCTCTTGCTGAATGGCCAGCTGTAGCTGTAGTGGGCGGATGGCCCTCACACTAGCATGCCTTAGGGTTCTCTTGCTGTGAAGAGACACCACGAGCAAGGCCACTCTTATAAAGACAAACATTTCATTGGGCTGACTTACAGGTTCAGAGGTTTAGTCCACTATCATCATGGCGGGAAGCATGGCAGCGTGCAGGCAGATGTGGTGCTGGGAGGAGCCGAGAGTTCTACATCTTTGTTTGTTTGTTTGTTTGTTTTTTGTTTTTCGAGACAGGGATTTCCTATGTAGCCCTGGCTGTCCTGGAACTCACTCTGTAGACCAGGCTGGCTTCGAACTCAGAAATCCGCCTGCCTCTGCCTCCCAAGTGCTGGGATTAAAGGCGTGTGCCACCACTGCCTGGCGAGAGTTCTACATCTTGATCCACAAGGAGGAGAAGGGGGTTGCATGCTACACTGGGCATAGCTTGAGCATAGGTGACCCCAAAGCCTGCCCCCACAGTGACACACTTCCTCCAACAAGGCCACCCCTGATAGTGCCACCCCCTAAGGGCGAAGCATTCAAACACATGAGTCTATGGGGGCCATTCCTATTCAAACTCCCACACACCTGGATATTTTTCTTCGCTCTCTTTTCCCTAACAGCTTTTGTTGGTCTTGGTTCCCTGTAGGGGTAGACTTCAGCAGCCTGGCAATGTCTGCTGCTAAAGCCCATCCTGCCCCCCCTGCTGTCCAAGTACAGGAACTCCAGGGATTTTCACTCCCTTGCTGTACACTTGGCAAGCACACCTATAGTATACTCTGCAAAGTCAGGGGAGCCTGGGACGACTTAGATGCATGGGTAACTGCATGTGACAGCAGATTATAAACTGTTAAGCATTGTGTCCAAATGTCAACCATTTTTCTTACAAGGCCGAGAGACGAGGCAGGCATTAAGAGTTCCTGTGCTGGGTGGTGGCAGTGGTCCATGCATTTAATCTTGGCACTTGGGAGGCAGAGGCAGGCAGATCTCTAAGTTTGAAGCCAGTTTCATCTACAGAGTGAGTTCCAGGACAGCCAGAGCTACACAGAGAAACCCTGTCTCAAGAAAAATAAATATATAAATAAATAATTTTTTTTTTTAAAGTCCCTGTACTAGGCTGGAGATTGAGCTCAGCCACTAGGGCGCTTGCCTAGTTGGTTTAAGTTGGTCCAAGAGATCACTGTCCTGTTTTAAGAACAGAAATTCAGATTTAGGAGTCTAGCCTAAACCCCACCAGCTGTTGTGGCTGCTTGGTGTACTTCTGTAACTCCCCCTTCCACCTCTGCTCCTATGGGGGTTGCCTTTTCAGTCCCTGATCCCCTGATTCTATCCCCTTTGCCTAGAGGTGATGGGTTTGTGGTGTGAAGTTCCCCTGGCCACCTGTGGCAGAGGGTGACCAGGTTGGTGAGTGGCACTGCTGAATTTTTCCATCCGCAGAGAGAGCTGAGCCAGGCCTCCCAGGAACAGAAGGAACTCCTGGAGAAACTCCGGGACGAGGCAGAGCAAAAGGAGCAGCTGAGAAAGCTGAAGAACGAGATGGAGAATGAGCGGTGGCACCTGGACAAGACCATCGAGAAGCTGCAGAAGGAGGTGAGAGGGCAGGCAGCCGAGCAAAGGCCCGGGAGAGCCCAGCGCTTCCTCCCACAAAAGCTCAGGAAACCCATCATTCCCCAAGCACAGATGCACCTGGACGGTTCAGAGACCCTGCAGCCATTCCCTGAACTCAGCGAAAACTCCAGAGGCAGAGAAACTTAGCTAAAAAAAAACTGTAAACACCAAACCCCTCAGGGCCCTGGGCACCTGGTCACTTGCTAACAATAAACAGAGCTGGCCTGGTGTGGACACACGCTTAACCAATGGTCCTTGAACTGGAGTTGAGGCCTCTGGGCAGAGTCTGCATAGTCACATCTCTCTGACATTCAGGAGTGCCAAAGGCAGTTCCTAAACTCTGAAACTTCTGCCCGAGACAATCTCAGGGAAAGGCACACGCTGATTCTGCCGGGCTCCCTGCCTTCTAGAAGTGCACACAGGAGGCTGCCATTTTCTGATACCTAACCTGGGCCAGGCTTTTTTTTTTTTTTTTGGTTTGGTTTTTCAAGACAGGGTTTCTCTGTATATAGCCTTGGCTGTCCTGGAACTCACTTTGTAGACCAGGCTGGTCTTGAACTCAGAAATCCGCCTGCCTCTGCCTCCCGAGTGCTGGGATTAAAAGCATGCGCCACCACATTTTGCTAGTGACTTCTTCAGCTCTAACTAGAGTTCTGTCTGGGTTTTGTCTTAACTCTGGCAATCCCTCTGGAAGGTGAATGGAATTCAGTGTTTCTAAAAGGACAGGGCCAAGGTCCTCAGTGGTTAAGGCTACACCTCAACCATGCACTGGTTAAAAGCAAAGTTCCAACCTCGGGGCTGTGCACCCAGTTCCTAGTCACTCTTCTATGCTGTCCCCCAGGCAGGGTTAAGCCAGACCTCACAGCCCAGGCCTGGTGCTTGGCAGGGAGGAGAGGAGATGCTTTCCATGTGGGAATGGACTCCGGATGGAGCACGGCAGGGTCCCCTCATACCACACCACTTCCTCTAGATGGCCGACATTGCTGAGGCCTCCCGCACATCCTCTTTGGAGCTGCAGAAGCAGCTGGGTGAGTATAAGGAGAAGAACCGCCGGGAGCTTGTGGAAATGCAGACACAGCTGAAGGAGAAATGCCTGGAAGTGGAAAAGGCCAGACTGGCAGCCTCGAAGATGCAGGATGAGGTAACTCCTGCCTGCTGGGGAATCCTCTCCTTTATCTCTTCTGAGAGTGCCTTCCAGCTTGCTTTTCAAGGCTTCTGCTGAGGGGGCAGGGATGGGGGAAAGCTTAGGGAAGCTTTGGGGCTTGTTTGGTCTCTGTTCTCTAGTGATTATATGTAGGTAGCATCCTAAGAGGCAAAACGCCCACTGACACACAAGCGAAACAGGAACAGCTTTAACTGGGCCATGTTCTGGTTCGGTCCAAAGTTTTCTGCCTGAAAAGTTGAATCACTTTTTATAGAGCAATGATATTGTGTCTATCTGTGTCTAAACATGTCATTCACATCTGTGCCTTCTATTATAGAATAAGATGGCAGGAAGTGACAAGGGTTTTTGAACAACCTTTTCTTTTTAAGATGACTAGGTTCTTTTTTTTTCTTCAATTTTTTATTAGATATTTTCTTCATTTACATTTCAAATGCTATCCCGAAAGTCCCCTAAACCCGCTCCCCCACCCCCGCCAACTAGGTCCTTTTAACAACCATTTTGTTTGTTTGTTTGGTTATGTGTATATGCATGTTTCCATGTGAGTGTGTCTGTTTACATCCACATATGTGCTGATGCCCACGGAGACCAAAGGAAGTTGTTGATTTTTTGGAAGAGGAGTTGCAGGCTTTTGTGGGCTTCCTGATGTAGGGACTGGGATCCAAACTCTGGTCCTCATGACTGAGAAGCAAATGCTCTCAAGTCAAGAGCCATCTCTGTAGTCCTGACAATGGTCTCTTGACTTCAATTGGGGTAGATAAGAATTTGATAGCCATTGTAAAATAAACTAAGAGATGGCTTTAGGGGCTGGGCATGTGGCTTTGTGGGGTCTAGCCTTGGTTCAGTCTCCAAGTCTCAGTTTATGAATGTGAAATAATTAAAACGTATTATTTTTGTTATTTATTATTTATCATTGCGGGTGTGTGATGTGTGTATGTTAAGATGTAAGTGAATGTGTGGCTCTCGGGACAACTTTGTGGAGTTGGTTCTCTCCTCCCTTTCTGAGGGTTCAGGGTTCAGGGGATCAAGCTGAGATTGCCAGGTTTGCATGGCAAGCACCTTACCTGCTGAGCCTGCTTGGCTGCCCTAAGACACAGTCTTTGCTTTATACTTAAGAATAATAGAGCAAAGAAATGCAGCGGTTGCATTCTTGACCTGGCAAGAGAAAAGTTAATGGGGACGCTGGGTGTTGGAGGATGGGAAGCTCCATGACTACCCATTTCTGCCTGTCTGTCTGTCTGTCTCCCATGTCAGTTCTGCCCCATGCTTCCATGTGCTAGGATCATGGGCGTGAGCCCCCACTCCTGGCTGTGAGTCTAGCCTGTGCCAACTGAATGACGGCGAGCAAGCAGTCTCAGCTGTCTCAGCACCGCCTTCTGCAAACCATCAGTGCTTAATGCTCAACAAGATAACGAAATGGTATCGTGGAGGCACCTAGGTCCTGGACATTTGATACGCATTTCTCTTTCTTTTTCAACTCCACCCCCCACCCCAGCCTCCAGTGTGAAGAGCCCACAGATTCCGCAGGAAAACAAGTTTTAAGGAAAACCAAAAAAGAACCAAACTTTTAATTTCTTTGATGATCAAAGGAAGGTTTGCCCTGAGTCAGTGCTGAACCCATCAAAGAACAATGGGTATTTATTACAGATTGCCAGAACACTTCTGAAAGAGCCCTGATAACGGGTCCCCTCTGCCTCGGGGTTACGTGATACAGGATTCCAAGAAAACAGAAACTGGCACGCTGACATCACAGCTCTCTTTGCTGTGAAAAGAATATTCTTTTCATTTTTAGAGCAGACGGGTGGAAGGGCTCAGACATTTGCCAGAACACATCAAATACCTAGTCTGTTTTAACTTCAAAAGGCCACAGTGTCGCTGTGACCCTAAACAGGGATCCACATGGCTATTTGTATAAACATTTTTGGGCTAGACACTTTAGTGTAGAAGGAACCATGAAGATCCTCTTCACAGATAAGGAAGCAGAAGGCCACAAAGATTTGGTAAGGCCAGACACGGCTACCATACTGCCTGTGGTGCGAGACACCCGGGTTCAGATGAGGGTGGCCTTTGACCTTTAGGAGGTAAGACTTAGAGTTCTTTAGTTCATTTACTTAAACAACTTACTGCTAACAACTTAAAGGTGGTTCTGACAGGTTAAAAAGGTATTTTCCTACTGGCATTTTTATTAGCAGATAAATTAATTTATACGACAATTTATTGTCATGTCAACAAATGATCTGATAATTTATTAGCAGGTTGATTAATTTATATGGCAGTGGGTCTCGTTATGACATCTCACATGTGGATCTCCTGTCTCTTGCTCCTGTTCACCTCAGCACCCTCTCTGGTCTCTTCTCTCCTGCTGATCCCTTTGCCCATCTGGCCCCGCCACTTTCCTGCCCGTGTGGGTCCCTGTCAGGTCAGGGTTGCTCTTAGGGGCCTGGACAACTCAAAGGCGGCGGCTACACCACTGAAGAAAAACTGTTGTTCTCTCCATGAGCAACAATAACTGATTTTAAATCCTCAAGGAGGGCCGGGGCCGCATGAGTCCCTCCCAGCTCTGATGGAAGGTTGGTAGCTCAGTCTTGTCCCAGCTGCTTCCTGCAATGACTGTGCCTTGCTGTGACCGTGCTCCAGAGCACGGCACCCCTTCCCTGTCTCATCCATTTTTTTTCTGTCTCTTCTGTGATGCCCCTGGGATGGGGTAAGATGGATGTGCTGTTTAGGGCTGGCTGTCTTGCTTATTATTATCTGAGAGCAAGTTACTCTCGGACACTCAGTGTGGGGAGCGTGCCCTACCTCGAATGCTTGGTACTAGGAGAATTTCTGATCTCAGAGATCTTGAAGTTATTTGTGGAGATTTTCACTTGTTTGCCATTTCCAGTCCAAAACCCACAATCCAGAATGTTTTAGCTTTGGATTTCGGAGTCAAATGCTCCAAAGTTTTGTCTTTTTTTTTTTAATATTTATTTTATGTATATAATTATTTTGCCTACATGTATATAGGTGCACCACATGTGAGCCTGGTGCCTACAGAGGTCAGAAGGAGGCATCAGACCTCCTGGACCTGGAGTTACCGATGGTTGTGAGTGAGCTGCCATGTGGGTATCAGGAGACAAACTCATGGTTTTAACCACGGATCAGTTTCTGTCCAGCCCTGCATTTTGGGCTTTGGAACTGGGGATGTTCAGGCTGTGCTAACTGTTCTCTCTGAGTTACTGAGTGCTCTCAGGAGGGCACTTAAAGGTGTGAGGAGATGGAACTCCAGCCCCCTGCTAAATAGAGAGGTGGGGGGGTAAGGATGGGGGTGGGGTGGGGGGAGTGGGGTGGTATGGTAGGTATTAGGAGAGGTGTGGGGGGAGTGGGGTGGTATGGTAGGTATTAGGAGAGGTGTGCACTGTGTTTTGAAGGATCCTAAGAAGGAAGTTGTTTATTTGATTGACATTCTTTGTGATCATTATTTTTGGGTAATCATCTAATTCTCAGATAACCATTTTCCCTATGTCATAATGGGGAAATTGAGCCCCAGAGAAATGTAGTGTTTCTCTGCAGTGAGTGTATCAAATCCAGAGAGCACCCCGTTTTGTTCTCTCTCTCTCTGGATGATTGCCCTGTGCCGTCTCTCAGTTTCACTCTCCATTGACACCCAAACCAGACCAGGGTCCATGTCTAGAAGTAGTCTTCTCCCAAGTGGGGCTGGGCTAGAAGTGGCTGGGGTTCTCCATTGTACTGGAAATGGGCATCTTCATCAGAATGCAGTGCTGGAGTCCTCCCTCCCAGGGTCTTCCTACGCTAGCCTGATCCTTCAGAGCTTCCCAGCTTTTCTGTGGACTCCCTCCAGGAACAAACCTCTATGGTGTTCCATTGTTAGCT
Organism: Mus minutoides; assembly: GCA_902729485.2. NCBI lineage: Eukaryota > Metazoa > Chordata > Mammalia > Rodentia > Muridae > Mus > Mus minutoides. The sequence continues at coordinate 40,974 of LR752298.1, read as the reverse complement.
CTGTGACTACTCCAGGAGGGTTTGACATTGGCAACCAAAGAGCCAGGGTTGAGCCTCACTGAATCAGCCGGCCACGTTGATTTTGGCATTTCCCCTGCTAGTGTGTGGCTGGGCTCCTGAGACTCAAACTGTTGCACATTCTTCAAAACTACTGGACGAGCGCCACCTTGTGGATGAGAAGAGCACTGTAGTTATGGGTGACCATTCTACATAGTGCTGGTTGTTACCAAAGGAGTATGATTTTGTTCTTGGATTTTGTGCCTGCTAGTTGCTTAGAGACCATTAATTTAGTTTTTATTTTAAAACTTTAAACCTCTCTTGAGACAATACTGATACAAGAACACTTAGCTACTTAAGTGACTGTTAAGTGGCTTTGACCACGGCCCACCTAATGACACATCCATCCATCCAAATATGTTAATATATAATACAAAAAAATCACAGTGCTTGTTCATACTTTATTGTGTGTGTGTGTTCTATGTAGTTACAATTCTAGTCCACACCTAATCAATTGACTTTATAACCTAACAGTGTACTGATTGCAAAGGAAAAACACTCTCTTTTTATAACAGGGAAAATTGAAGTCTAGAGAGAGGTGGGCTTTGCCTCTCTTTGCTTTGGGGTGGGCCTGTACGCTCTGTTTCCTGGCCTCCTTGAGCGAGGCATGCACATGGTATGCAAACCTGTAAGCAGGCATGTGTTCTCTATCACTGCCAGAGCTATACAATATCAGTTCAATTCCTTGCCATTCCCACTGCCCAAGGAACCTTCACACACGCTCTCCTTCTAGTTACGCCTCAAAGAGGAAGAGTTGCGGGACTACCAGCGAGCTGAGGAGGAAGCGCTCACAAAACAGCAGCTTCTGGAGCAGTCGCTGAAGGACCTGGAGTATGAGCTGGAGGCCAAGAGTCACCTCAAGGATGACCGCAGCCGACTCATCAAGCAGATGGAGGTGTGTGGGTACATGGGCTAGAGCCAGGCTGTGGGCACTCAGGGGGCTGCGGGAGCCAGGCTGTGGGTACCCGGGCTGGAGCCAGGCTGAGGAGAACACATCTGGGCCACCAGAAGGATATAGGAAGCCTTGGGCTTTTACTCTTTCTAGCTTGATGTTATCAAGATCCTTTCTTTGGAGTGGGGGGCAGCTTATCATGTTGTAGAGAGTTAAGCGGGAAGGAATTGATCTGTGATTTAGTCTAATGGCTTCATTGCTTTGAAGGGGATATAAGTTATTCCCCAAAGAAATTAGCTGATGGTGCTGTGTCCCTTCAGTAATGGCTCCCCTACAAAGGCTCCAAGACTGCCAACTGTCCAGTCAGGGTCCACACTGTGCCGTAGACCTCAAACCACCCAGCACATCGGGGACCACTGACCAAACCACAGAGTCCAGTCTCATTCCTGACCCATCTTCCTGAGTGTGTATGTATCATTGCCAGAGCTATCAGCAAACTGTGGGCCAATTCATTGCCATTTCCCAGTCCCAAGATAGTCTGTCTGCAACTGCCGAAAGCAGTTACCAGCTGGGGGTGATTATTTACAAGCCTAATACTCAACACTTGAGACAAACCCACACAAAGAAAATACCAGGACTTCTGAGATGACAGGAAAACCTGAATTGCTAAAGAGGAATAATTTGTGAGAGTGGAATGACCCTAAACCAGAAACACACATGTGTTCTGCTCTCCAGTGGAATTCAGAGAGTAACAGAGAGACTGAGAAAAGCTCAGACTCAGGGGGAGATGTTAGCATTGTCAGGATTTTGATAAAAGACAGGCCTGGTGCTCAAGGCCAGCAAAGAAGGCTTAAACTCAAAAATCAATGAATTCCTCATTCAGCATGTATATAAGCAGAAATAGCTTTTAAAATCTCCAGGGTGCTTCACAGTTTGTATCTAGGAGTGAAGTTTGAACTGGTGGAGATTTTATGAGATGGGCTTCTCTCAGACCAGAGAAAACTGATGGCAGTTTTATTGCCTAAGTGATTTTGGGCTCTGGAGATGGCTCAGCAGTTAAAAGCACACACTACTCTTACAGAGGACCCAAGTTCAGTTCCACCCTGTGGGCAGCTCAGAGTTTCCTGCAACTCCAACTCCAGGAGGTCCAATGAGCGCCCCCTTCTGGCCTCTGCTGGCACCTGCACTCACACGCACATTCCCTCACTCAGATGCCTAACTAAAAAGAAAGAAATGGATCTTTAAAGATAAGTGATTTGAGCTGAAATCAGATTGAGTTGTCAGATTATCTCCTTTGAGGCCAGAATATATGGACTAACAAAGTATTTCCTTGGGGTCACTGAAGGTCTAGAAGCCGTGGTGCAGCCGAACACCACTGCAGGTGGCGTTTCTGCCCTCGTTCTTCAGTTCTGGCCTCGGGGATCCTGCCATCATGGAAGGCGTCTGAGAGGAGTTGCTCTCAGTGGTGGCAGGGCCGTGCAAGTTTGAGGCTACTCAGGGTATGTGAGACCCTTTAGGAAGGAGGAAAGGGAAGGAGAGAGGAAAATAGAAAGATGCCTTGTGTTTCCAAGCCCTAACAATACTCAGCTCTCATTTGCTTTTGGGGTTTCTGTCCATGAGCACCCCATGCTCCTAACGCTGGTCAGTCTAACTTAAGTCGCCGGTTCGTGTTTTCCTTTATCAGGACAAGGTGACCCAATTGGAGATTGAATTGGAAGAAGAAAGAACCAACGCTGACTTGCTGTCGGAGAGGATCACGTGGAGCAGGGAACAGGTACGAGGGGGTTGTCAGAGGCTGAGTGTGGGGTACGGTGGGGAAAGGAAGCATGAGAGCCTGAGGACTCCGAGCAAGGAGGAGACAGTCTTCCTCACGGAGCACGAGGAGAGATTCTGTAGTCCTTGCCATTGTAAGCCACTAGGAGAGAAGGGATCGGAAACATGAGGGAATTTCCTAGAGCGGAGGCAGGGGGATGTGTTAGCTGCAGTAGGCCAAGAGCTTAGCGTCGTCGTCGTCTGTTCAACTAGGCTGGAGGTTTGGGGCGGAAAGGCTGTCATCACTAGGCTGGCTGTCCCTGTTCAGAGCTGAAGATAAAGGTCACTGGCTCCTTTGCCACCCCCACTTCTGATGTACACAGGTGTCCTTGGGAAGTGAGTGCAGGGACTTTAAGCCAGGCTACTGAGCTTTGGTTCTGTGTTGGTTCCCAAGCTGTACTTGTGGTGGGTTAGCATTCAGAAGCCCAGGGAGCAGAGGTTTAGAGAGAGACTTTCCCAAATGCCAGGACACAGATGGACAGCTCAACCTTGACATTGGCTCTCTAAAGTTCTTACTGTGTTTTCTAAGTTCTCTTACTGGACTCAGAGCTGTTTTGTTAGGCGTTCCTGCCAGGTTGGCTAAGCAGCCGTGTAACTCCAGGGCATTCCAAGGTCTGCTAAGCATGCATAATGAGAGAAATGCCCGTGGATTTGTTTTGTCCATGTTCCCTGTGATATAAGCACGGTGGGAGGAATGGTCAGAGCCGTCAGCTTATTAATATTCCAGGCAGTTAAAACCAGTTTCCAGTTCTATCATGTATACACAAGAGAAAACACAGGCAGGCTGAACCAGAACACAGAACCTCCACTGGGTCAGCCACTGGCCCAGAACCGTGAGATCTGGTCCCAGAGTGCCTTTGGCCTTTTCCTCTCACTGAACATTCGAGTCATAGGACGCAACTGCTCGCCTCAGTGGTCAATGCTGAAAATTTTCCACTGAGCCAAGAACTTGAGATTCACGCTGGAGGAGATAAAGACTCTGGCCTGGGGCTGCTGTGAAGGGCACTCCACAGGCAGCCCCAGGCCTGCTCCTCTGCTGCCTCCCATGGAGCTCTGGGAAATTCCCAGAATAATTAAGTCTGGAGATGTAGCTCAGTTTGTAGGGTACCTGCCCATCATGCAGAGTCCTGGGTTCAATCCCCGGCACTGCATAAACTGGCCTGGTAATGCATGGCTGTGATCCTAAGAAGCGAAGGCAGGAGGATCAGAAGTTCAAGGTCATCTATCCTTGGCCATATATTGAGTTCTAAGCCAGCCTGAGACCCTTTCCCACAAATGAAAGCTATTTATGTAGAAGGGTCTGAAGGCGTCCCCTCTCCCAACTTGCCACCACTAGCTCTATTATTCATTATCCATTATCCATTATCTGTTTTTTTGTTGTTGTTGTTGTTGTTGTTTTGGTTTTTCGAGACAGGGTCTCTCTGTGTAGCCCTGGCTGTCCTGGAACTCACTTTGTAGACCAGGTTGGCCTCGAACTCAGAAATCTGCCTGCCTCTGCCTCCCGAGTGCTGGGATTTATCCATTATCCATTATCTATTATCCATTGTCGTCTTGCCATTTCTGGGAGGTAGAGAAATTAAAGTAGGTACATGCTTGCTGTAAATAGAGAAATTGAAAATCAAGTTCAAATTGATGTAGAAACTGATAAGAAACAAAACCAAAACTCCAAGATAAACTGATGGTGCTTCTCTCTCCTTCCTTCCTTCCTTCCTTCCTTCCTTCCTTCCTTCCTTCCTTCCTTCCTTCCCTCCCTCCCTCCCTCCCTCCCATCCTTCCATGGTTTTTGGTGATGAGTCTTGCTATGAAGCCTGGGCTAGCTTCAACCTCTCTATCCTCCTGCCTCAGCCTCTGAGTGCTGGGGTTACAGGTGTGTGCTACCACGGCTAGTGAGTGACCCCTGTGGATGGAGGTCTCTGACCTCTTCTGGCCCTTGATGCCTCCTGATTAGAGAGGGACATTGGAAGGGAATGTCCTGCTTCACCAATAATCCCTTATCTCAAAGTCTGACTTTCTGCCTTTAAAATTAAAGGGCATGTAGAGAGGGATTTGGGGACAGACAGACAGACAGACAGACAGGCCCTGGCCAGTGGGGACCATCCAGGGCCATGCACCTGTGGTGCCCTGTTATATCACAGCAAGAAGAGGGACTTTTAGAAGCTGAACCCTTTTCTCCTCTCATCAGTTCTGACCTCCTGACACCCTAAAAAGGCGTGGACTAGAGAACAGAAAGAGGTACTGGTCACCTTGAATCCTAGGAGCCATGGACTCCCAGCAAGTGCAGCTGGGCACTGAAAGGAGAAAGCACAGGAAAGAATTTAAAATAAAAGCAAAAGCAGCTCTTGCTTTCTTTTAAAAGTTAAAGTTTTCTATTCTCTAAGACTATTTCTAAGTTCTGAGTCCCCATATATCCAGTCTTTCCCCTCATCCCAGAGTTATGTCTTAGGTAACCAGGCCAGACAAAAGGGTTCTGGCAATCTTAGCCAAAGGCTAGCCCTCTGACAGGACCTTGGGTCTGGCAAGGATGTCAAGATTAAATCTGCAGAATTGCGTAATGGATGAAAGATTTGAGACCCAGAGCCACGAAGGACTTTAAGCAGAGTCCTGTGGCAGGTAGTTCTAGAGGCGAGCATAGGCGAGCTTAGGAGAGCTTAGGCTTTCCCTTCCCAAAGATGGTGTTTTAGCTACCAGGGCCTGGACAGTATAGCAAATACTTCATGCATGGCAGAGTGGTAAAGCTGCAGAATTCCAAAGTGATGTTAGGCTAGCCTAAGGAGAGGAACTAGATTTAACAAGTAGAAAACTAGCAGTAAAATGGCGCAGGTGCTAAATACCAAGAGCAGGACTCCAGCCCAGGAGGGAAAGGCCACACTGGGCCTTAGAGGGAGGGCTCTGAGAGGGAAGGGCCTTAGAGGGAAAGGCCACACTGGGCCTTAGAGGGAAGGCTCTGAGAGGGAAGGGCCTTAGAGGGAAAGGCCACACTGGGCCTTAGAGGGAGGGCTCTGAGAGGGAAGGGCCTTAGAGGGAAAGGCCACACTGGGCCTTAGAGGGAAAGCTCTGAGAGGGAAGGGCCTTAGAGGGAAGGGCCACATTGGGCCTTAGAAGGAAGGGCTCTGAGAGGAATCTTGCCCAGAGTTAGCTTTGAAGAAATGATGCGGCAGAGTGGGTGTGGCATCAGAGCCCGAGCAGATTGGCTGGTAAGCAGCGGATGCTGAAAAGCAATGAATGCTCACACACTTCCAGTTTCCATGAGCAAAGCCGAGGGGCCAGGACTGGAGGGGACAACTAAGGCTCTGAATGGCTGTGTCCTGAAGGTGTGGGGAGCCGTGGGGAGCCATGGAAGGTTATTCAGCAGGACAGTGAGGCATACGCAGTGTTCTAGATGGTCAATGTAAGAAAGAGCTGGGGTAAAGAGAGGAGGCCCCAGTAGACCTCAGAGAAAGCGCTTGTGAGAACATTCTGTTCTGTGCCTCCGGCTTCTCTCGTTATTCTTGTGTTTATTCAATACGTGCTGGACCCATATTTGCTTTCTGAGTCTCAGGGATTTCCTTCCATACATAATCAGGACTAGTAGATAAATTCAGAGAATTCTAATCAAGATAAATGGTTTTTTTTACACTGCCTTTCAAACATGGCTGATGATGAGAAAGAATAGATTTGACTTGGCCAAATGCCATATTTATAAAAGGTGAGGAGTGTCTTGTCTATTTTCTCATACACAGAACAGAAAACTTGTAAGCTGAAAGAAGATTCACTGAGGTACTGTTTTATTGGCTTTGGGTCTCTTTAAATCCCAGGAAAACCTTTTTACCTTTCTTTCTACAAAAACTTTGTTTCTCTGCTAGAATCAGTAGGACAGACCTTGATACTCAGGAGGCTGAGGCAGGAGGATTGTAATTTCATGACCTCCAGAGATGATGCTAGAGGACCCAGGTTCAATTCCCAGTGCCATGAAAGCAAACTAAACATTTCCGTCCATGTTTACTACTGCCGACTACACTGAGGATTTTCGCACGCTGGCCCCTTGCATGCTTTCTTGGCCCCTTTTGGGGCTTGGAAGGTATAGTCATGGCCTACAGTTGCATAGCCTGTAAGAGGTAGGGTCATATTATGACCCTACACATACATTATATTCTAAAGATCTTCAAGTTAAGAATAATGTTACCTGGGTAGGGGATGTGGCTCAGTTAGCAGAGCGATTGCTTGGCGTGCACAGAGCCCTGAATTCACTCCCAGCACTTCATAATATGGATATAGTGGCATACACTTGTCCTCCCTGCGTGGATGAGAGGCAAAGGCAAGAAGAGTTCATGGCCATCCTTGGTTAATAATCATCATAATAACTATTATTATAATTAGCACTTAAAATATACAGGGCTGCCTTTACCTTTGCCTCTTCTGACTCTCAGTATGTGTAAAGGAGTCAAGCAGAAAGAGGTCTAGCCTGAGTTTTAAACGTGCTGGGTAGGCTGGTATCTTGGCTCAGCGGGCATCACTGTGCATACCACTGCTGGTAGCTGAATGCGCACAGCAGGGTTGGGCTTGCCCACAGGCAGCCCTCTCAGCCTTGAGAGCCGGGGTGATACAGTGCAGCGGTAAGTTGACTCCTCCCACCCAGACAGCTGGCAGCTGGCAGGGGGCAAATACTGACTTCAAAACTTGGGAAGCTTCACCATCTTCCCAGGGACTAGCAAGCCTGCCTTGTTGCCTTGGAAACTGCCAGACAAATCCCAGGGGGTAAAGCTTGAGGCGTGAACAGTTACTTTCAGAAACTGCTCCTTTGTGGCTGGCTCACACCTGCTCCTCTGTACCTGGGGACATAGGAACCAGTAAATGGGACTCCAAATAGCCCCTCTTCAGGAGGAAAGTGACAGACCAAAGTGAGGCTGTGACACCAGGCTCAGAAGTACCTCTTAGTGTATCAGCTACTCACAGCCTACTATGTAAGCCGGCTGGTGATAATTTTTAGGATGCCCAGGAGTGATGGCCTGCCAGTCTCATCACAGCCTATTGATAAACCCAGGCCAAGAGGCTATTATTATTAGCAACCATAAATATCTCTGGCTTTTCATTAACCCGAAAGGCTGCAGCTTCTAAACTTGAGAGCGAGCTTGGGTCCCTGGTACCCTGAAGCTACAGGCTGCTAGAATCAGATCTGCTGCTTCCTACCATACATTGCATGCAAGTTAGCATCCATTCAGTCCAGCTGCGCTCCTGTCTGTTTTAATTTGACCGCAGAGCTTCGATTCAGACTATTTAATAGAGTTGAAGGGTAAACAGCATGTAAAACACTGAGCTCACACGAGATGTTTCTCCAGCCTCACTTCCCTGGGTCCAAGTAAGGCTCAGAGCGTGAGATCTGGGTGCTGAGCTGAGCCTCAGAAGCAAGGACTCCTGATGCTTGCCTGGGTTTCTGCTGAAGTCATTCTTCTTTGGGACCTTAACTATAACACCCTGCGGAATTCCTTGAGGCTCCACAAGGTGGATTTATTTTAGAGCATGATGCTGGTTTTTAGAAGCATGCAGGGGAAGCTATTGCAGTTTTCCAAAAGACTCAGAAAGGCGGCCTGCCTGGCTACTGTCACTGTTGGGTTTTTATGGCCGCCTCCTATTCCTTCCTGTTCTCCTGATTTATTTTACACTTCCAGGTTAATAGCCCTCTTTTTGAGAGGCTGTGGCGGGTATGAAATGTTATGATTTTTCGTTTTTTTGTTTTTCTGTTTGCCTGGAGCTCTCCGGGGAGGGCTTGAACCTGAAAAGACCCTCAGAGATGTCTCTTGCTTAGAGTTCTGCCACAGGGGAAGTCTGTTTTCTGGTAGAGGCTGTAAGCTGCATGCTCTAAGCTCTGGGACTTTTCCCTGTGACTATGGCAGTCCTCCATGCCCCAGGGCTATCTCCACTTAACCCTCCTGTAGACTTTTCCTTTGGAGCTCTACAGAATTCCCCACTAACATTCTGCTTCCTAGAGGGTTTTTCCATAGTCAAGCATCAAACCTCCCGAGGCTGTGGTTCCACTGAGAGACAACGGCTGGATGGTAGGGGGACTGAGGGATTTCTGTCAGAAGCCCTGGGGTAAAATCCCCAGGCTGCTTCCATTCAGATCTGATCTAGGCACTATTCTGACCCTCCCAACAGAAAAACAGGGTGATATCACCTGTGTGGGAGTTTCCAGAAGGATTAGCAGGCTCAGACTGCTCATGGCTGAAGCAGTGTTGTTACTATTACCCATCTGGTTCCCTACACAGCTGTGGGGAGAGGCTATACTCCACTCTGTATGCATTTTAATACTTCTGTAGTCGTCAACTTGATTTCTCTACTAGTATTCTCCATCCCTTCACTTTTTGGGACCAATTTTTCTTCTCTGTAGGACAGGGCAGGATCCTCTGGCTTCCTTGGAAGTCTCCTTGAACAGCATCCTATAGGATGATGGGGCAGTAACCAAAACACCCTGTTCCAGGCAACTGAAAGGGCCCTGTGAGCTACTTTGCTCAAGTACAAATGAACCCGCAGGCCCTGCTCTGTGAGCAAGGTCCTATGGAGGAGGAGAAGCTGGGCCAGGCAGCATGTCTGTGGCGTTCCTTCCCACCATGGAAGGTGTGCACAGTGTCCCTCAAGTGCAGGTCTGTGCCCTAAGCAGTATGGCTTCTCCTAGGAGGCCTGAGCAGGCTGTGAGCCCGCATTCATTACCAGCAGTCACAGGAGTAAGACCATGGCCCTTTCAGCAGCATGTGATTCTCAGGGCTCTGGGGCAAGTGGGAGGAAGTAGCTGGTGGCGTGTCCCTTACATCGTTGGCATTTTCCCTTGCTCTGTACAAGGATGGCCTAAGGGAACTAGACTTGGATGTTTGGGTTTTGCATCTTAATATTTGAATACCCTTATGGGGTACACTGTGACCCTATGACACACGTGTACAGTGTGTAATTTTCTAGTTAGGGAAGTATTTTCATCTTTTCAACAACTAATGATTTTTAGTGTAACACAATTCTTTGATAATCTCATACACATATACACTGTATTTCACTCCTAACTTCACAGTTTCCCTGTTTAATTTTTTTTCTGAGAAAATTTCATATAGTATATTTTGATCATATTCTTTCCCCTCCCTCAACTCTTCCCATGTGCCTGATTCACCCAACTCAACATCCTCTTGTTTAAGGGAAAAAACAGAACAAAACACAGAGTCCATTTCTCCTGGGCCCTGGGTCGTCTCTGGCGTATGGTCAATATACCAGTTATCAGCCATTAAAGAAAACTGATTTTTTTCCTCATCCAACAGTAATTAGGTGCCAATAGCTCCTTAGTGAGGGCTTGCATTTCATGCCCATCTCCCCTCCTGCATGCTGGGATTCTATCTGAGCTTGTTCCGGTCTCATACACGATGTCACAGTCTCTGCACTCCTATGTATATCTGCCCCGTGTTGTGTCTGGAAAACATTCACCACCTCTAGTCTGACAATCTTTCTACTGAATTCCCAAGTGTCTTAGTCTGTGTGCATCGACCAGTTGTGGCTTTCTGTCTGCCTGTGCCTCCTGAGTGCTGGGATTCAAGCTGTGCACCATCATGCCTGGTGTTTAAACAAATGGATTTCATGACATTTCACACATGTATATGACATGCTTTGATCATCTTCAGCCCCCTATCATATCCTGCCCCCACTCCTTCCTCTTTCTGCTCTCATGTTTTATTTTTATATTTCTTTAATTAGTAAGTGTGTATATACTAGTCCATTTAATGTTGCATGCATGTGGATGTTTTTAGGGCTGGCCATTGGTTGCTCCATGTTTCTTAATAACATGATCATCTTTTCTCAGCTCTCCACTGTTATTCACTACGTCGCTACCAGTGAAGTCAGTTTCTTGTAGGCAGCATTCAGTTGGGATTTTATTTCTCTCTCCATTTGGCTAATCTGTATTTTGATTGATACATTTATCATATTCACATTTGAGGTTGATATCAATCAGTAAGTAACATTCTCATCTGTCAACTGTATTCTGCTTGTTTTATATGTATTCATTCTTTCCTGTCTCCTTTACTATTTATTTTTGTGATTTATTTTCCTCACTCATGTGTGTTAGATTTCTTTTCTTTTGTCTGTCTGTTCTCCTGCTGGGTTTTATATATGTGTGTTTTCAGGATGTAATTACCATCTTTTCATTTCTAGCATCTTTCTTGTAGGGCTGATATGGTGCTACTTATCTGGGAAACACTTTATTTTTCTTTCATTTATTAAGACTAATGTGGGCATAGTATTGGGTGTCTAAGTGTTATTTCTTTCGGGTTTTTAATATAGTGTCTACCCTGTAAGGTTTCTGTTGAGAACTCTGTTTTAAGTTTAATGGGTCCTCGCTTATAGATGGCCTGACACATTCTTCTACTTTTATGATTCTTTGTCTTATACCTTTGACATGTTGATTATAATAACCCTGGTGATGATCTATCTTGAGTGAATCTAGTTGAGGTACTTTGAGCATTTCAAATATCTTCAGATTGGGAAATAGGTTTGCCTGTGGTGTTCTAGCCTGTGGTAATATCTTCATCTTTGATGTTAGCAGTGTCTCTGTGCTGTGGTTGACTTCAACAGTTCCTGAAGGTGGCTACAAGACTATGTAGCACATGTGGGCTTGCAGAGCTTCACAGAGGCTGGGAGCTAGGGCCTGAGCAGCTCAGAATCTGTGGTGCAGATATAGAAAGAACTGTTACTAACTTTTTCAGATCAGGTACGGGTGACAATAATCTTGTAGTACTTGGAACCAATGGTCCCTGAACCATAGGACATGGAGTCCCAATAGGTCTTCATCTCTGGGACCTACAGATGAATATGGAAAGAGAGCAATTCAATATATATTGGCAGAGTTAGCTACAGTGACTGCTGTTATTTTTAGTTAGCTATCATTATACTTGCCAATGGATCAAGCAAGGGCATCTAAGAAAAAGACTTCTACTCAAGAGCAAGCAGTATGGTGGGTACCCTGCCTTCATGAAAACCTGATTTTCTGTTGGATCCATGTCAGTACAAAGAGTATGAGGACCAAGTTTCAGCCCCTTTTGCTCTGCTTGTTGTAGATGGAGCAGATGAGGAGCGAGCTTCTTCAGGAGAAAGCTGCCAAGCAAGACTTAGAGTGTGACAAGATCTCCCTAGAGAGACAGGTGAGGACAGCTGGTTCCCTGAGCTCCTGGTATTCTCCTATGGGAATTATGGCGGGGCTTTCCCTACCTCAGGGTCAGTGTGTGCAGCATTGAGGTGAGCAGTAGGGTGAGACTCATGCTCAGCCACAGTGACAGCCATTCTCAGAGACTAAAGTTCACTGCCGATGGCCCAGGTCGTTTTCACGAGTGGACAGAAGGCTCCAGTTCATGGAGACTCCTAACGGACAAGGTGGCTCACTGAGAAACTGGCCCCGATGTCCTCAGTAGGGTGCAACATTTAAGGTAGACTCAGTAGTTGAGGAAGATTGTAACACAATATTTAGAAGTGGTTGACTATAGCCAGTGTTGAGAAAGCCATCAGCATGGGAGGGCACAATTCCAGTGTAAAGGGGATGGAAAGTAATCACATCATTACTGAGACGGGTCAGTCAGATCAGTTCTTTCACAGGCTATTCATGTCAGTCTGCCACTGAAAAGCACTGACAGAGGAGCTTCTGCCCCTTCCCTCCATGCTCAGGAGACCCCACACACGCCAGACCTTTCACCCAGGCTCAGAAAGCAACAGCTTAGAGTTGCTTCCTTTGGCCTGCTAAGACCTGAGCTCAAAGGTATTCTGTGGAACAGTCTCTGGAGTCCCTTGTACCTAGGCACTGACCAAATTCCTCACTCTACTTAGGCACTGACCAAATTCCTCGCTCTACCTAGAGCACAGCCCAAGCCAACCAAGCCTCTCACAGGCTCCCTCTCTGATTCCAGAACAAAGACTTAAAGAGCCGGATTATCCACCTGGAAGGTTCCTACAGGTCCAGTAAGGAGGGCCTGGTGGTGCAGATGGAGGCCAGGATTGCAGAGCTGGAGGACCGGCTGGAGAATGAAGAGAGGTAGGCCCTGCCTGGAGAGCAGCAGGGGGCCAGGTAGACCCTGGTCATTCGTTAGGCCTGGTGGGTTGGAGGCTCTCCCCCCATCCCTATCAGCCCCCATGGAAGGTAGACTCAAGCCCAGCCTCACAGTCATCTCCATTTCTCAGATAAGAACAGCGAGCTCAACCAAGGTAGGTGGTGATAAGGTAGCCTAGCTGTGCACTGTGTGCCTGGACAGAAACTCAGGAGTGGACTGCAGCTGGCCACTGTCTGCATGTCATTAACAAAGCAGGCTACTTTGTAAACTGTTGGGTTTGAGCCAGGTTAGAGGCAGGGAGCTGCTGCGGCCCTGAGGGCAGGTGTATTCAAACAGAAGGTGCCAACTACCTACCTGGAGTGGAGAGGTCCTTCCACAGTGGGTAGGAAAGACGTGAGACTCCTTCCCAACAAAATGATTTTTGAACTAATCACGTAGTCCCAGCCTGAGCATACACACACACACACACACACACACACACACACTGCTGGCATGCAAGTACATGGTCTCAGTCAGGTTTCTAATACAGGCTGGTGTAGACCCCAAATACCAGCAGTGTGTGATTCTTTGCTTTAAACGTTAAGCTCAGCAGCAGGAGAATTTAAGACACTTCTGAGCTCTGGTCCTGTAGCCTTGGGAGAGCCTTTCCCTTCTTGGGGCTCTAGGTTCTCCCCTGTGACCCCAGCAGCCCTTTTCTTCCTGTGTAGCTGTTTTTCTCTGACCCTGAGCTGACCAGGCACCTATGGATGGAGAGTCCCATCTCCTCCTTCCAGCCTGGGCTCCCTGCAGTGCTGAGAATTACAGGAATTAGAGGGTGTGTTCTGTGCTGCTTTCTCCACCTTCCCAGGGATCGGGCCAACCTGCAGCTCAACAACCGCAGGCTGGAGCGGAAGGTGAAGGAGTTGGTGATGCAGGTGGATGATGAACATCTGTCACTGACAGACCAGAAGGACCAGGTGAGACAGCCCCTGCCTTCTCTCTCAGTCTGTGTGCCAGGCCGGGACACACGGGGTGCGTATGCAGAGTCCCCTGTTCCACTCACCCTATTTATGTTCTCACTTTTTCTGTGAGGCGGGGTTGTCTGGGAAGTAGCCATGTCCCCGGCATCTCCTGCTCTGGCTTTTCCAGCTCAGCTGGACATTGAGCTAACAACCCTCAAGCTCCATCTTTCCTCATGCAGCTGAGCTTGCGCCTGAAAGCCATGAAACGCCAGGTGGAGGAGGCTGAAGAGGAGATCGACCGACTGGAAAGCTCTAAGAAGAAGCTGCAGAGGGAGCTGGAGGAGCAGATAGGGGTGAATGAGCAGCTGCAGGGGCAGCTCAACTCGATGAAGAAGGGCTTAAGGTGGGTAGAGGTGGTGGCCCGCCGAGGTCCATAGCTAATGGGGTCATCCTGTTCTCGAGGTGAAAGTGGCTGTGCCTACTTGAGTCACCCTACCTGTTCAATAAGGCTTCACATAAGCCACCCTCATACCAGTGTTAGGCAGAGCCTGAGGCACAGAAAGAGAGGGTCAGAGTATCCCCACTACCATGGAGGAACACCTCCTATCTGATGGGAGAGTGAAGTTCTCATTTATACCTTTCTAAGAATGAGGATCTTCCACGCTGCTCTGAGGAAAGCTGAAGGTTGGGGCTAGAGAAGGGTTTTCCCTACCCCAGGACCAGTGTCGGGGCTAGAGAAGGGTTTTCTGTACCCCAGGACCAGTGTCGGGGTATTGAGGTGAGGATTGAGTGTGGATTCATGCCCACCCAGAGCCTTCTGTGGAGGCTGTCTGTGCCTGGGGTTTGATGCCTGCTGCTTCTGGTAGCTCTCACAAGCTGACAGCTCCACTCACATGTCTGCAGTTCACTGAGAATCCTTCCACACAGGACTCAGAACTTACCCCAAGCTCAGCGGTAGGCTGTAACAGTGAGACTCGGTGGGCAAGAGATGATGTTTTGATAAACTATTAAGACATTATTGTATGAGGATGTGGTTCAGTTAGTAGAGTGCCTGTCTTACATGCAGAAGGCCCTGGGTTCCATCCCTAGCAGCCCATAAACTAGGTGTGTGACCTATGATCTCAGTACTTAAGAAGCAGAGGCAAGAGGATCCAAACCTCAAGGCCATTCTTGGCTATATAGTTAGCTTGAGGCCAGCATGGACTAGCTATATATATATATATATATATATGCATATATAGAGATAGATATATATATATACATATATATACACACACACATACATACATATATGTATATATATACATGCACATATATATATGTATACACACACACACACACACACACATATATATATATATATATATAAAACCCTGTCTTAGAAGAAAAGAAATGTTTTTGATCCATAGTGAATCAGAAGCATCCTGACCAGCAGCCATAGTAGAGTCAGGCAGAAGGAGAAATTAGTTTTACTGTTGGTAGCTCACCCCACCAACACTGATCAGGAATAATAGGCAGTTTGTACCTGTTGCTAAGACAAATGTCTGGTACTGGCAAATTCATGCATATGGATGCAGCAGTGTGGGGAGGGCAGGAGCCCAACATCCTTTCCTCCATCTCCAAATCAGAGACAAGGCCTAGCCAGGGTCCAGGAACATCTATCTCCTTTGTGTTTTTCCGCAGGCTTAAGACACTGTCTAGTAAAGTACTGGACGACTCGGACGACGACGACGACCTCAGCAGTGATGCGGGAAGCCTCTACGAAGCCCCACTGAGCTATGCCTTTCCCAAAGACAGCACTATCACCAGCCAGATCTGAGTCGGCTTCCAGGCCCGTTGATCCTGACAGGCCTCTGCAGCCATCTAGACAGAGCAGGAGGCACTAAATAGGGCTCGTGAATGGAGTCAGACCCACAGTTACCACCTCGCATTCCTCCTGGGGCCTCTGCGTAGTTGAGTGACCTTGGATCTTAGATAGGGAGCTATTGAAGTTTCAGATGACCTAACTGGGACATTTTGGGGTAAGACAAAGCCCCATTGTGCACTGCTGTCTGCCATCACTTCTTCTCCTGCCCGGGGAAAGGTTCCAGTGCCAGCTGTAATGATATAGGGACACGTATGGATGAAATGATGTATAAACTGTACAGAGTTTAAACCAGACCTTCTCAAGGACCGCTGCTCTCCTTAAGGATGTTCCAGAGCCTTTGGAGTGTGACATCTTTGTAAAGTACACACACTGATCTTGATTATCTTTTAAAATACGAAGCTACCAGATCTCAAGTATTAAGAAGCTGGAGGCAAAGGAGGGAGAGTGAAGGCTACTCTGGAAACCAGAGGGGGTCAGACAGTGGGAATCAATCATTGGATTGTTTGGGGAAAATGTTTGGGGAAGGACACTTACCTGGGGATTGAGTCTGAGGCCTTGGTTGCTTACTTTATCTGAACCATGCAAAGGGCGGTTCCTACTCCCCACTGCTTTCAAGCAAGCAGAATAGGAGACAGATGAGATTTTTAACAAGTGTTGTGCTTCCCTGAAGGACAGGAGTGCTGTTGTTGTGTCTCCTTGGCCCTTTTCCTCCATGGCAGACCTCCAAGCGAAGCTTGCAAAGGGCCTGGAATTGGAGGAATAGGAGGGACCTTGAGACGAGGCCTCTGGGTTTAGGTATGAGGGTGAGGAGGGAGGAACCCAGGAAGTTCATGGGGAAAAGGGATGAGTAAGTGGGTGTGGGGCTGGTGTAAGAAGGAACACAGAGATGTTCTTGAGAGCTGGGGAATGTGCAAGAAGGGCAGGGGGTGGGGGTTGAGCTGGAGTGTGGAATGATGGGAAAAGGGATTGGGAACGCTTGCCATCCGAAGGGCTTTTTTGGGAACAGGTGCCAGGAAGGGGTGAGGTCCAAGGGCAAGCACATGATGCCAAGGTAGTTTGGGGGAGGATGCCGGGCATCCCTGCATATCTCCTGGCCTACCCATGTCTCCTCATAACTGTGACAGTCACCTATGAAAGAGCCTGGCGAGTTGCCTATGTGTAAGGCAGAGGTGACAGGACACTGGAGAGCAGAGTCCTCAGGCTTCCTGATATGGGGACTCCTGGGGACCAGGTTACCATAGGTCCTGACCACGGCAGGTCAGAGTTCACACAACTGGATTCAGAGAAGGGATCTGAAGGATGAGCATTTGCTACCAGAGAACCAAGCCCTATTACACATCCCGAGAGCCACCATTTCCCTTGACATAGCTGGGCACGGCCCTCACCTGTCTCCTCACTGGGTATGGAGAGACTTCTGTTTTCAGCCATTCTTCCATTTAACAAATATGTACTACCATCCATCAAAATGTGTCAGGCACAGACTTTGGCACTGGAAACACAGCAGATAGAAGTAAAAATGTCAGGCCAGAAATGCAGCTCAGCTGGGGCAATGCGTGCCTAGCATGCAGGAAGCCCTGTGTTTAACCCCCCAACTCTATAAACCCGGTGTGGTGTGGTATGCCTGTGATCCAACACTCGGGAAGTGGTGGCAGGAGGATCCAGAGTTCAAAGTCAGCCTTGGATACATATGCAGTTGCAGGCCAACCTGGGTTATAGGAGACCCCGTTTCAAAAAAAAAAAACAAACAAAAAAACAAAGAAACCCCAACCAACCCTGCCCCCCTATAACCATCCAGGAGAGTGTGGTGCAGTCTGAACCTCTGTATACCCAGCCTCGGAGAACCTCTGTCCTCTTGGGAATGTGATAGCCTGTGATTGGTTGGCTGGTTCCCCAGAACGCACAGGAATTCTTTGGCTCCTATAATCTTCTCATGTTATCATTCGATATTTGTACTCAGCCTAAAAATGTCTCAGCCTGCTCATCCCAGAGATTCGGGTGACAAAAATCAAGACACCCCCCCCCCAGGAAGGGTGTTTGGGGTTTGACAAAATCAGCCGGCCCTTATTCCAGTCAGTTCTTTCTGGTAGCCATGGGGCTAACTACATGAAGGAAGATAGCTCCTAGAAGGGAGAGCAGAAGCCACCACTGGAAACACTTGTAGAGTCTCTCATCCCATGCCCCCCCACCATCAGAGGAGGCTAGACAAGATGAGGGTATGTCTCCTGTGCTGTAATGGAGTGGGCAGCGAGTGAGTGTGTGTAGTATATAGTCAGTGAGTGGCACAACACTGGACAGAGGTTTGTAAGTGCCAGGCTCATCTCTTCCCTGTGATCCTGACAGGTGCATCCTGGGACAAGGTGGGGATTAGGGCTCCAGGTCCTTCTCAGCTCAAACCTGTTGAGTATTCCTTAGTCTTCTTTGGTCTTCTTATATATACATGTTTTTCTGTTTATTCCTTTAAGAACTAATCCTGCTCAAGAGTGTGCTTTCTTTAGCTAGCTTAAAAATATCTCATGTAAAAACATACACGCTGCCAAATGCAATGTTGAGAAGACAATCACTGTATGGCTTTTATAAATTTGTTTTTCTTGCTCTGGAGTGTCATTCCACCATGACAGTTGGTATATTCCGGTGGGTCTTTCGGTAGGGATTGGTCACTATGCGTTGTCATGGGGAAGAGACATTTTTATCACAGCTACCTCCATGGGAATGACTTCATGGATAAAGCAAGATTTCCTTTCAATAAACTGTCACCTGACAGGAACCCTGGCTCTTGTATTATTTTCTCTCTTTTGATTTGTGTGGAGTTTGGATGTTGTGTGCAAGCATGAGGACCCGTTCAATCCCCAGAACCCACATACAAGAGGCAAGTATAGTGGCACACTCCTGTAATTCCTGGGGAGTTGGAGATGGGGATCTGGGGAGCTTGGTGGCCAGCCAATTATGTGGAATTAGTGAGGTACAAGCCAGAAAGAAAGTACCAGTGTATATGCTGGGAGCTACAGGGGTTGCCCAGGGCCACTGTGAGAGACTATGGGTGATCAGCCGTGAATGCTGATGAAATGTTAGCCATGGATGACCTTGGTGCGCTGAGCCCCAAATGGTTCATTCCAGAAAAATCACAGAGGGAAGTTACTCCAGCCTGACAACTGAGAATCAGATCCCCCTTTCCTAAGGTTGGCTGCCTCCCCTGCAAGCACAGTTGTGTACTCTGTTGCTCTCATAACAGGCTCCCTACAGTCGCCATTTCACATAGCGCTGGGGCCACTTATCCCTAGAAGGGAGTCCCTGGGAAGGACTCACGCTGACCACTATGTCCCCTCGGTCCTCCACCCCGACTTCAGGGAGCTGATCTCCACACCCCAGCTTCCGGAGATGACTGGTTTGACCTGAGTGCACGTGGGATCTGGGCATTTCTTTTGGGTGCAGCAGTCTTGGGTGTGCTCCCTGGGATTTGGGGAGCCCACCTGTCCATGACGGTAGCCATGGCTCTCCAGATCCCTCAGAGTCCTTCCTGAATTTTCTAGCACCACTTACATTCTGTAGCTGCCCTTTGTTGAGCCCCTTTTAAGTCACATCTGGTCCCATTTCCTGTCCCCCGTGTATGTAAGCATGCCTCCCCCTTGCCCCCCCCAGCTACTCTGCAGCTTCCCCACGTTGAAAGCAGGAGCAAGCCCGAATGTGAGATGTTTGAATTTTACAAGTTCCCAAAGCTTTCACATATATCTGTTTTTGCAAGATCAGATATTGAGGTACAGTTTTATAATTTGTAAATAAAATCTTCCTGCCCAGCCATCTAACTTTCAGACTGATGTAGGTCTCTTCTTAGGATCCCCTGCCTGGGAGTGATATTCCGTGAGGCTCCTGGTCCTGAGCTGTCAGGAGGAACATGCTCGGGAAGCCCAGAGTGAAGCGAGAAAAAAAGCCAAAACAACAAAACCCCAAACCTAAGTCCTCCCTAGGACTTGCCTTCCCATCACATTCTTGCCATTCCACCCTTGACCCCACGAATATTACCAGTAATCCTGACTCTTACACAACTCATTAGAATTTTTCCCTCTAATTAAAACAAAACAAAAACCCAGCTAAAAGCAAAGTTCTTTCTAGAGGCTTAAGAGTTCCCAATCCAGAAATGCCTGGCCATCCAGAAGAGTCAACACACCTGGCCCTTGTTCTTGGACCTGTTAAACACTAACTTTTCTGTTTGTTGACCCAAGACTTGGCCTAAGTCTCCATAAAGCAACAATAATGAGAGGGAGGGAGAGGAGGGAGAGAGGAAGGGAACAAATGTGTCTTCTGGGTTTATAAAGGTGAATATGTGCTGAAAGTCATCCAGCACAACAGCTACCGTAAGCAAGGAGGGCATACGTGTCCCACAGGCAGACTCTGTCAGCTAGGTCCCACCACAGAGGGTTAACAAACCAGCCAGAATGCCCAGGGCTTTGCTGAATAAACAGCCCTTTCAGGAGGATGGGACAGACAAGGCAGGAACCTTTTGCTGCTGGGTGCCCTTGGAGGAAGCAGCTAGTGCACCTACAGAACCTGCCAGCAGGGGGCAGGTGACAGCGTTAAGCAGTCAAGGGACCCTGGGAGCTTCTAATGTAACTAAAAATTTGTGGAGAGGAGGGTGGTGTGGGTTCACACCTTTAATCCCAGCACTCGGGGCGGAGGGGGTGGGGTGGGGTGGTTAAGAGCACTGGCTGCTCGTCCAGAGGTCCAGAGTTCAAGTCCCAGCAACCACGTGGTGGCTCATGACCATCTGTAATGAGATCAGATGTCCTCTTCTGTGGTGTCTGAAGACAGCTACAGTGTACTTACATATAATAAATAAATAAAACTTAAAAAAAAAATCCCAGCACTCTGGAGGCAGAGACAGGCAGATCAAGGCAAACCTGGTCTACAGAGTGAGTTCCAGGACAGCCAGGGCAACACAGAACAACAAACAAAAACCAACAACAACAAGAGTGGTGGAGCTAGGAGTTGTGGTTACGTCATGTTGGTTGTCTGTTTCTCCTTCTGCTTTGCTAAGCCCTCTGCTTCATCTTCCCCTAGTTTGTGTGCCGTGCAGGGACCAGTGTATCCCTGGCTTACTTGCCATGCTCCACACATGGTGTACAGACTCACAACCACCTTGGAGTGTGTCCTGGTAGGGGAGTGAGGTGACCTAGACAGAGGCACACATAACCTTGCCAGAGGCACAGGGCAGGATAAGGACACTTAGGACTAAATCCGGGTCAGGCTCTGGAGTACAGTCACTGCTCAGCCTACCAAAGTCACATGCCCAAGAAGACACAGGCCATTCATGTCATTCCTGAGCTGGGCTCCCACTGCCTTCCAATCCACCTGCATTCCAATCACCCCCATACCTGTAGGTTCATACTTCTGCTGCCTGCCTGCTTCCACTTAGTATAGCCACTAGAGGTCGACAGAGATCACAGTGAACCTTTGTATACACACACACACACACACACACACACACACACACACACACTCCCCGATCCCCCTTTCCTTTATCTTAGTCCAACTGGTGATCCAGGAAGCTGGCAGCTGTGGTCCTCGGAACTCTGTCTCACTGGGATATTCCCTGCTGAAGCCCTAATCCTGGCTTCTCTGAGTCTGAGCCAGGTAGCAGGACCACTCTGGGCGGTCACTGGGCCCTATATTGTCCCCGAGGGTGGGTGGTTCTTGCAGAATTTACTCACTCCCTCCATCTCAAAGAATGCTTTGTGGTGAAAAAAAACAAAAAACAAAAAACCTAACAGTGTTGTCACCAGAGTAAAGGTCACCAGACAGTGAACACAATGTGACAGCCTGAAATTCACAACTGTACTTGCAGATTGAAGCCAGCACACAGTCCTCACAGATCACGGAGACATCTGAGCTCACAGTCAAACCTTTCCCTGCAGAGAGTCGGCTGCAGAGTCTCTGCTAAGCTGGGGGAGTAGTCCTGGGGGAGGGGAGGGTGGTGCCCTGGCTCTCTGGATGGACTCACAGGGACCAACCTGTGTCCAGGCTAGCTGAATCCTGCAGGGCACAGAGAAAGCATGAGGACTTTGGTGTGACTGGCAGCTCATCTTGGGAGAAGTTGCCTCTGTCCCCAGCCTTTCCCAGGGGGCCTGAGACTCCACCTATGGAAGGGGATTCTGGCCTCAGTGTAGCATGCTGTGGACTAGGAAGTAAGCATTGTGTGCACAGTTTGGGGGAGGTGACAGGTGACCCTCTCCCATGATTCACAAAGCAGGAGGCATCACCTCAGAACCGCACAGTCTGATCAACTTTGCCTGATAGTATTTTGAAGTAGTGAGAATAATTTAAAAAAAATTTTTTTTCCCAGTCAGGGTCTCATGCAGCTGAGGATGGTCTTGAACTTGCAATATAGTCAAGGATGACCTTGAATTCCTGATCCTCCTGCCTCCAGCTCCCAGGTGCTAGGATTATAGATATGTGACACCATGTCCAGTCATTCTATGGCATTTGATCGAAGCCAAGATCTCATGTATGGTAGGTTGACCTGGTAGGCAAGTGCTCTCTACCTGTGAGCCACATGACCCGGGGATAATTCTTTATTTATAAACTCTCTTAACTGCAAAGATTGCAGTTAGACACAGCCTAGATTCCCTTTCACGTGCCCGGGAACAGGTACAGAGAGATTTGTCCAAGGTCATCAGCAAGCACACGGTGAAATCGCACAAGTCCATTGTTCTTGCCAGCCTAGCAGGGCCTTGCACCGGCAGGGCCTTGCACCGGCAAGGCCTCCACTCTTTGCATTGCTCTCCCCTAGTAGGTGCTGCTGACTTTCCTAGGCACAGAGGCTGGGTGGTTTGCTGAGACCTCTAGCCCCTGGCCTCCCAATTGAAGTCTGTATCTGGAGCCTAAGACCTTTGAGTGTAAGGCAGACAGCCTGCCCTCCTCCTCTCTGCAGATTCCCCTCCCTGTCACCTGCACGCCACCAGCCCCTCTGTGTCCTGTGTGGCTTGTCTAGGTCAGGCTTGCTTACTAGAAATGGGCTTGGAGAACAGGAGAAACTTGAAGCCTTCTTTGGTACAAGAATAGAGTACACCCCTTAACTCCCGATTTATACATGGATAGCTGGCTAAACACCATTCACTTCCTGAAACTGGGTTGTAGAGGAAATAAATCAACCCCTCTGTGGTCTCCTAGACTTCATAGCATCCCGTTAGCTTATGTCTGTATGCTTCATTGCTTCTGAAATTCTTTGGCGCTTACCGAAGTCCAGTGACCCCCGCCCCTTCAAGGTCCTGTGCAAAGACCAAGCACGTGCAAGGTAAATATCTGGGCTTTCACCACTTGTAAGGGACAGTGATATGGAGGGTGGAAGCCTTGGCACCCCCTCCAGTCGGCACCCGGGCACATCACATGATTTTTCAGTGGTGCCCGTGTCTATCTAGAGTTTGCTTCTCGCACAGTAAGAGTCCCAGGAACATTGCTTCAACATCGGGAACAGACTTTTAAGGCTCCAAATATGAAGGAGAAAAAAATAGATGCCATCACAGTGCTACATCAGATCACCGGGAATTTCTAAAGGGTTTTGGTTCCTTTTGTTGAGGTTATCAACAACCAGCTGCACTCAATAGCTGCTAAGCTGGGGAAGGTGGCATGAACCTGTAAGTCCAGCACTTCAAGAGCTGGGGCTTCCAAATCAGGCAGAATCCAGGTATGAATAGAAACATCACCTTCCAAAGTAGAGTTAAATATCACTATGCTTGTCCTACAAGAAATGGTTGGAGAAGTCCTACATCTGGAAGCTACTATTATAAAAATAAAGGAACAAAAGATTTACACCGACCAAGCAAGGCAGGTTCCGCCAACAACTGGAAGAGAAAGGGGCCAAGTCACATCACTACAGACAACCTCCAAGCCACCAAAAATATCATAATGCAAAACAGAAAAGTCTACGAAGCAACCAAGAGACAACCAACTTTGCAGGAACAAGTATTTATCATGTTATAATAACCTTAGAGGTACCTGGATTAAAATCTCTGATCCAAAGATATAAAACAACTAAATAGAACCAAACTCACCTAGATGCTGCCTGCAAGAAACTCGCTTTGTTTCACCATGAACAACACATGAACTAAAAGTAGAGGGTCAGGAAAAGAGGGCACATTAGACCGAAAACCCGAGGTGAACAGGAGTAGAGATCTACCTTTATCAGATAAATAACCCATTCTAAATTAGAAGCTGTTAAAAGTAAAGACAAAGCAGGCCACTGTGTCACAATAAAGGAATAGGTTTGACAAGGGGGAGTCACTAAGACATGGGGTGCAATGGTGAAGCACAGAATTACATACAACAAACTTTATGAGATCTGGAAAGAGAGAACAGAGCCTAATACAGTAATAGTTAGGTCCTTCAATACCTTACTTTTATCAATGGAGATCATCAGACCAAATAAATGAATAAATAAATAGACCAGGCTATAGAACAAATGGATTTAACCGTGATTTACAAATAATTCAACCAACATCTTCAGAACTTCCGTATTTAGAAATTATATATCTTATGTTTTATTTTAAGGGTGTCTTAGTCAGGGTTTCTACTCCTGCACAGACATCATGGCCAAGAAGCAAGTTGGAGAGGAAAGGGTTTATTCGGCTTACACTTCCACACTGCTGTTCATCACCAAGGAAGTCAGGACTGGAACTCAAGCAGGTCAGAGAGCAGGTGCTGATGCAGAGGCCATGGAGGGATGTTCTTTACTGGCTTGCTTCCCCTGGTTTGCTCAGCCTGCTCTATTATAGAACCCAAGACTGTCAGCCCAGAGATGGTCCCACCCACAAGGGGCCTTTCCCCCTTGATCACTAATTGAGAAAATGCCCCACAGCTAGATCTCATGGAGGTACTTCCCCAACTGAAGCTCCTTTCTCTGTGATAACCCCAGCTGTGTCAAGTTGACACAAAACTAGCCAGTACAAAGGGTATGGGTCTATAACTATGGGTGTGTGTTTGTATGTGCATGAGTTCAGTGCCAGCAGAGGTCAGAGAGGACCTAGGGTCACCTGGATCTGTAGTTGTAAGCTGCCTGATGTGGGTGCTGAGAATTAAACTCCAGGGCTCTGCGAGATCATCCAGTGCTCCTAACCACTGAGCCATCTCTCCAGCCCCAGGATATACATCCTTTACCTCAGTCCATGGAATAGTCTCGGGCTATCACCCAAGTCTCAACAAGTTCAAAGAGTCAAAATTCATGCCAGGCCCATTTCTACAAGCACAATAGAATAAAACTAGAAAAACCAAGAGGAGAAATATCAGGAAATTCTGAATACAGGGAGATTAAATACGCTCCTGAATTACCATTGGGTCAATGGAAGAAACAAGTTAAAAATATTCTTGTGATAAATGAAAATACGGTATGGCAAAGTTTCTAGGCAGGCAAAGCAGAAGTAAGAGGAAGTTTATAGGAATAGCACCTAAATTAGAACATGGGAATAAACAGCCTAATAATGCCACCCCAAGAACAAGACAAATCCCAGGGCAGAGGGAACAGAATGAGAAAGATCAGAGCAGGGAAAAAAAAAAAAAAAAA